>CM038467.1:38830280-39111945 GCA_021464415.1 Lonicera japonica
TACGATATTTAGCTTCTCCTTCAAAGTGGTGCCGTTATCTGAGATGATCGTGTGGGCCCATTCTCGGCAAAACAATATTTCTTTTGATGAATCAAGCTACTTTCTTGGCATCTAGGTCTGGTAAGATTCGGCTTCTACCCATTTGGTAAAGTAGTCGATGGCCACTAGTATGAATTCATGGCCGTTGCTGGCTTTGGGCGAGATCTTCCCAATGACGTCGATTCCCCAAGTTGCGAAAGGCCAGGGAGCAGTCATGGTGTACAACTCTTTTGGAGAAGCTTTTGGGATTTAGCATAAATTTGGCACTTTGTGACAACGCGTACGTGGTTAGCGCAGTCGGTTTGCAGGGTAGACCAGAAATAACCTTGTCTGATGATTTTGCGGGCAAGTGTATGTCCGCTCATATGAGGTCCGCAATCGCCCCCATGTATCTGATCCATTATTCTGACTGATTCTTCTTCGGTGAGGCACTGAAGATGTGTCCCGTCGTAGTTCCTTTTATATAATCTTCCGGCACAAAGTATGACCCGTGTTTTCTTGTTTGTTTTCTCAGGATACTGATGGTTCTTCAGCAGGTTCCAGATATCGTAAAACCAAGTGGTTGAATCCCCTTCCCCTTCATTCTCTACCTCCAAGGCCGCGCAGTGTGCTGGTTCTGACTTCTTCTGCACCGTAAGAGTTATTTCTTCTATTCCTTCCGGGATATCGATCATAGATGCCAGGGTTGCCAGTGCGTCAGCAAAACTGTTCTGAGACCTGGGGAGACAGTAAAACTCTGCATGTTTGAACTTTCCCGCGATATCGTCCAGTCGGGCGAGGTAAGGGACTAATTTCTCATCTCTGATCTTCCATTCTTTCAGAACCTGGTGGACCACTAATGTTGAATCTCCGTATACCTGTATCCTCTTTATACCCTTTGAAGAGCGATCTCTAACCCGAGTATGCAGGCTTCATATTCAGCCATGTTGTTAGTGCAGAAGAAGTCCAGGCGATATGATACTGGGGAGTGAGTTTGGTCTGGAGAGACTAACAGGATACCTATCCCGTTTCCATTCCGATTGACGCCCCGTTAAAGTACAACTTCCAGTCTTCATCAATCTCGACATTCATGATGGTTTCGTCTGGGAACTCGGCTTCTTCTAGCACGTCCCCCAATATTGGATTGTGGGCCAGGTAATCAGCTATGGTCTTGCCTTTACTGCCTTCTGGGTCATGTAGGTGATGTCGAATTCGGAGAGTAAAAACAGCCATTTTGCCATTCGGTTCGAGAGAGCCGGTTTCTCGAAGAGGTATTTCAATGGATCAATCCGTGATGCTAGGATGACTGAGAAGACTAGCATGTAGTGCCGTAGTTTCTGCGTTACCCAGACGAGAGCGGTGCATGATTTCTCCAATGGTGTGTAGTTCATCTCAAATGGGGACAGTTTCTTGCTGAGGAAGTAGATGGCCTGCTCTTTCCGGGTATCCGTTAGGTGTTGGGCTAGCATTGCTCCGCGGCTGAATCAGTGACGGTTAGGTATAAAATTAATGGTAGTCCGGTTTGTGGTGGGCTAATACTGGGGGGTTGGAGAGATATTCTTTGATTCTATCAAAAGCTTCCTGGCACTGACCGTCCCACTCTCCGGTGAAGATTTCCTCATGAGTTTGAAGATGGGCTCGCAAGTCTGGGTGAGCTGAGAGATGAACCTACTGATGTACTGGAGATTACCCAAAAATCCCGGACTTCTTTCTCGGTACGAGGTTTAGGCATTTTTTTGGATAGCTTGAACTTTGGCAGGGTCTACCTCGATTCCTCTCTTACTGACAACATAACCTAGGAGTTTCAGGGACCATTCTTGGCGTAAGTTTCCTTAACTTTTGCTTGACAGGTCTGAACTCCGACTTGATATGTATCTCGTGCATGACTATCTGACTGTTCAATCCTGGCATATCCGCATAAGACCAGGCGAAGACATCCACATACTCTTTCAGAGTTTGTGTGAATTCCTCTTTTTCAGTTTCACTCAAGCTTGTCCCAATGCGGACCTCCTTTCTTTCCTCTTTTGTCCTGAGGTTAATTTCAAGAGTGTCCCCTTCCTCGCTCTGTATACGCTGTTCCTCCCGTTCAGGGTGTTCGTTTAGTCTTTCTAACTCCTTATAAGCTATTACAGAATTACAAATAACAGGATAACGCAAAAACAGACTCTTCTTCATTGATAATAGTGTTTACATGTACAAGTTTAAAAAGTAAATCTAGGAGTGGCTCTTTCCTAGCCTTACTCTCACTCTCACATCTCACCCTTACAATTTCACTCTTTTCCCCTTCTCTTTGGTAGTCTGGATCATCGTGTATCAGGTGTACAGTGTCATCCCTTGGCTCGTCATCCCCTAGATCATGATGTCGAAGTGATCTCGATCATTTCTTCCTCCTCATCCTTCTTGTCTTCATTTTCTTCTTGTCTTCATTTTCTTCTTTCAACCCGATTGTCAATTTGGTGGAGAAACTGTGTTCGATGCTTTCCTTGACATATAGGTCCTCTTCATAGAAGATTTTCCATCCCGGTAGGTTCTCTCCGTCGCTGTTTCTCCAAGGTTCCTGAAAACCGCAAAAGGGGAAGTCTTCTCCTTCTTTGACAAAAAACCCGTTCAAGAGCTGAAACTCGGATACTGATGCCCCGGCCCCCTTTTTGCTGATCGTCTTCTTCAGTGTGTTGGTACCCCAAGCCTTCCCTTTCGTACCTCGCTACTGGTTCCAAGGCTTGAAGTAGTCCTGGTTGTCCCATTCCCAGACCGGCTCCAGGCAAGTATTTCATCATTCTTAACATATTTGTAATCTTGGTGCTGAGACCGGGGATATTGTCAGGGGGAAATATTCGATTTTCTGGGTGCTGAGAGTTTGTACTTGAGGCTCGTAAGAAAAGCCTCCTAATTGTATGCTCTGGCTCCCGATTCCCAAAACAGGTAACTCCAGATCTGCCAAGGTCCTTTCAAGATCTCCTTGGATGGTAATTATGTTCCCTTCAAACGGTATCTTGATCTTTTGGTGCAAGGAGGAGGGGTGCTCCTATGTCGTGTAGCCATGCTCTTCCCAGCAGGAGGTTAAAACTAGAGGGAATGTCTATGATTTGGAAATCGGCCGGAAATTTCCGGGACCGACCATGAGATCAAGCTTCAGAGAACCCAGGACGGCCCTTCTGGTATTGTCCTAGGCCCTGACAGTCACAGCTGACGGGGAGAGCTCTGAGTCTAAGATACCTAGACATCTGGCAGTCTTTAGGGGGCAGACGTTTATGGTTGATCCGTTGTCGATAAGGACTTGTGGTAGGATTTTCCCTCGGGTTCGGAAGGTGATATGGAGAGCCAGGCTGTGTTTCCTTCCCAATGGAGACAAATCCTCATCTGAAAATGACAGACTTCTTTGGACCGTAAGTGACCCGATCATGTTTGGTAGCTGTTCGGGTGTGGAGTCCGGTGATATCACGCTTCGTCCAGAAGTTTGATGAAAGCGGTCCTGTGGGGTTTGGAGGCAACCAAGAGTCCCCAATGGTGATGTGTGCCTGGGTCTTCTTCAATTGCTCAAGTACTCTATCTTCTCCCATTTCCTTAGGTGACGGTGTTTTCTCGGCCTCCGTCGGTGGTGGTTGGTATACCCTTCCTGAACGGGTGATCTATTGGATACAAAGGGATGCGGGTCTGATTCCTCCGAAGTTTCTGATGATTCTGTCTCTGTCGACCAACTGAAAGTCCCGGGGGAGGTTTCTGTCATACAGATTGTCTGCCTGGGAGTTTTTGGGATTTGCATGGCTGTTTTTTCTTATCCTGGGTCCATCCTATCCCAGATTTTCCAGGATTAGTCTTGATAGCGAGTGGCTGTGAGATCCCCTGATTCGCCTTTCCTAAACCTGCCCGGGTAGGAAGTTCATTTTTGCCATCCATTGGTCAATTATAGGATTGAGGCCTGGGGCAACTTGAGCTTTTGCTGGCAGTACAACGGGTGCCCTGTAGGCTGGGTCATCTCGTATGAGCCCCACGGGGTCGAAGCCTTCTTCATCAGTGGTTAAGGCATTGATTCCTGCAGGTGGAGCATGGTTAGGGAGTGGATTGTTGGCAACATTGGGCCCGCCAGGTGCGGGGATGGTTCCGGCTTTAATGAGGTCTTGAATACGATGGCGAAGGGCCAAACAACGCTCCGTGTCATGCCCTGCAGCTTGATGATACGCATAATTCTCATTCATTCTCCAGGTGTTTGAATAGGGTTTGGTGGAGGGCACGGGTTGAGTGGAGTGATTAGTCCGGCCTTTCGGAGCAGCTCCAGACTTTTTACCAGGGTAGTGGAAAGGGTGCAGAAGTTTCTCCTTTTCTTGTCCTCGGTGTTTGAAGGGCCCCCTTGTGCGGGCCAACTCATCGGAGGTGGCTGTTGTGGTTGTTGAAAGGGGTTCTGTTGATAGGGGTATGAGCTTATTTGATTCACGGCTGTAGTGGCTGTCTTTTTCCCGATGTATGCGGCTTTCTTGGTATCGGTTTCAGCTTTCTTGGCCAATTCTTCCTCTACTTGTGACCCCATACTCAACAGGGCCCTGAAGTGTGGGAATACATGCTTTTCCATGCAACTCAGTACGGCTAGAGTGAAGTTCTTCTGAATGATTTCCAGCTATTCTTCTTCATCGGGTCGTTTGGACATTTGGGAGGCCATCTCCCTCCAGCGGGTGACAAAGTCACTGAAGCTTTCTTTCTCGCCCTATTTGGCCATTTCCAGGTGTTTACGGGTAATTTCCAAATCCTCGTTGGACCGTATTTGGTCATAAATTCCTTGACGATATCTCCCCAAGTCTGCGTGTGATGCCTTTCCAGACCAAAAAACCATCTCAGGGCGGCCCCCGTGAGAGTCATGTGAAAGGCCTGTGCTAATTCGGCTCTCTACAACCGGACACCTGCATGGATCTGATGTAGGACTGTAGATGGGTTTTAGGGGGCGTGGTTCCAGTGAATTTGGTGATGGAAGGGAGTTTGAATCCCTGGGGTAATCTTGCTTCTGGGTAGAGGGAGAAGGCATTCATATCTGTGATCTCGTTTGCTCCTTTTATTAGGGACACCCCCTTCTGCAGGACCCTCATCTGCTCTTTTAGCTTCTTTATTTCTTCACTCTCTCTTGACACCTCGTCGGGCTGTTCCCGTGCAATTACCGATTCTGCATATACTGCCCGAAGTCGGTTGATGTCTGGGTACTCATTGGGGAGGGCTGCTGGGGCCGGTGGTGGAATGGGTCTTGCGAGAACTTATGGCCATGGTTGGTATTGGGGGTCAAAGCCGGGTTGTACTTGGGGTTGCGGCCAAACTATGGGTGGCTCTTGCTGCTGGTAAGTGGGGCCTGAATCCGGGGCCCATTGGTTCTGATTATTGGGGTCGGTTTGAACTGGACCAGCTACGATAGGGCCCGTTTGGGGTGGATTGGTTCCTTGAACTAGGGGGAGTACTTGTGAAGACTGTCCTTGGTTCGGATCTCGATTCGGTGGTAGTCGATCAAACTCCGGTGGTGCAGTTCGTTCGGCTGATAATTCTTCTATTCGGATCCGGGTACCCTGTTGCTCGTTCGTGAGGTTTGCCAGATCCCGGCTGACGGTCATGAGTAAACGGTGCATTTCAGCTAGGGTTGGCTGAGCTGATGACGCCTCGGCCAGGCTCTGATCTGTCTCTCGATTCTCGCGTTCATCGGCCATTTCAGGTGTGCTTGGTCTTACTAGTCTTCCGGTGTGATCACGGCCGGCCCAACCTTCCAGTCTGTTGTTGCTTCACGACTGTAGACGAAACCACGTGGCAAAGATGAAGGAAGACTGCGATGCGACTCGATTTTTGCCAAAAGAACCACTAAAATTGCTGAGAAGAGCCTCGGATTTTAAAAAGGTGTCCAAAAGTAAGCCGTAAGGTGGTACATCCCCTACGGCTGTTTGACAAGTGTTTTAACTCGACTCGATCTTATATGCAGCGCAGGTGTACGAATGGTTAAGGCTTCAGGCTCCCTCCTATTTGGCAAGACCTTGCGATATACCCCAAGGGCGGGTACGTGCAAGAGCCTTTTGATATACTTCCCGGGTACGTGAGTGTTCTCGTCACTCGATATACCTCGGGGGCGTACTTGGCCAAGGAGAGTGGAAGTAAATGCTTTCGGTTTATGTTGGCCCAAGCAAGCCAACTCCCTACTCACTTATAATACTTCCGAGGGTTTGGGGTAATTTCACACTCGTAGAACCAATGCATGATTTGTGACAGTGCGTGCGAAAAAAGGTTGGGTTTACAAATATCAATATCTTGATTACGTATTTTTGAAAAATTCCCCTTTTCAGAAAAAAATGTTTATTCTCAATCAATTAACATAAGTAGGGAAAGCAGTAAAAGCACGTATTCAACAGATAAACAAAAGTCCACATATAAGAGTCTAGTTTTCTAGTGTCTCCAGCAGAGTCGCCACTGTAAGAATCCGCAAATGCGACCCCCCCGGGTCTCGTCCCCGTTTCGGATTGGGCGTCTGAAACGTCGGAACTGATTCCGTCGTTCCATTTGCAAGGAGTGCTTTTCTCTTGATTCATATCAAGTGTCCCTAAGTTCTATTTCTAGATGCGAAGGGATTTGTTCAGAGTCGCCAGTACGTTTTACGAGAAAACGGACAAAATAGTTGTGTAAGAGGAAAGGCTACAGATAAGCCTTTCTTTACACGTTTGTCTACGAAACCATGATTCTATGGGGTTCGGAAACTATATTACGGTTTGGGAAGGTGTCAAGCACCCATTCCGCCCTTTCGGTCTCTAGTGGTCTTATATGTTTATTTTATGTTGAAAAACTTGGATGCTTTTACCGTTAGCCTACTACTTTCTAAGTGAAAACCCTAACTCTTGGGAAAAAAACGGGAAAAGGGATAGAAAACTTTGTGTTCCAAGATCCGACGTTTCGTTTTGAGAAATATAAATACAAGTGACAAAAGTGGTTTTCTTTAGAAATGGAGTTTCCCGTATTATTTCTCGGATAATGACGGTTTTCTCGGGTTTTGACTATCTTTCGTAAAAAGTCCGGATCTATGTAACAGAACTAATTCAATATGGAATTGGAACTCTTGAGGGGAGCTTTACCGGACGTATCGCAATCTATGAAGCAGATAGGATATGTCGGGTTTTTAATTCCTAAGTAAGTTTTACCGGTCCGGGTTTGAAAACAGAATTTTATCTGGATGGTAATGTACTTACTCTTCTGGTTTTACAAATGGTTTTATCAGGGTTTTTTAGTTTTGAAAACGATAGACTATTTGTAACTTGGCAATAAGTTTATTCAAATAAAACGTGGACAAAATAACAGAAATAAAACAAGTACACAAATATTTAATGTTAAATACTAGGAGAGACTTTCCTTACCTTCCCGACAAGAATAATAAATAAGAAAGAAAATATAATCCGGCGGAGAGATTTCCGGCGATAATAATCTTTTCCTTCTTCAGATATTTCCGAGAATTCGATTCCAGAGACGGGACACGTCGAGTGTCGGGAATAGATCCGATAATTCTTCAAAAATAAGACGATAATATAGAATGCTTGATAATAAAATCAGATTTAAGGCTCAGCATTTCCAGATTCCAATTCCTCCCCCAAAACCTTTGGGGGGCTGGTCTATTTATACTGCTCGGAGGGGATTGTCGCGCGACATTCCCCAAAGAAATGCAAGTGTCGCGCTACATTCCTAAATCACTGTACCTGTTTGTCGCACGACATACCCGTATGTCGCGCGACAAGCGGCTGAAGTGATGGGTACTGACACTGTGATGTGTCAGAAAGTTGTTGGTCGGGTGCAGAGAGGGATTGTCGCACGACATACTGGGATTGTCGCGCGACATATCAGGGATTGTCGCGCGACAATGTGATATGTCGTGCGACAATCCTACAAAAAGATAGGTTTGTCGCGCAACAAACCTCCTCATGGTAGTTTCAGATGCTCGAGTGGGTCCCGGATTCCAAAAGCAGTAGTTCTCGTAGGTCTTTTAGGGTTCTTGCGGGGGTCACGGATCGGGGTGTCTACACATTCAAATACAAATCTCTCCAGGTTTGTCCATTCGGCAGAAAGTCTTCAGCACAACTTTCCCTCAAAGGGATTTATTGATAGGATTCGACATCCTATATAAATTCTCTAACCTTCGTTGGTCTCAAGATGGATTAAGGTTTAAATGTTATTTCCTCCTATAGATCTCTGCCAATCCATTGTATCAAGTTAATCTCAATCCTACCTAGCAATTACCAAACCAAGTTTCTCATAAACTTTCCATTGAAGCCATTAAGCAAAACCTGATTACAAATTCCTATGCTGAATCCCATTCAAATATCCTCCTTAAATATAACAAGCCACTTTGGAAGAACCCCATGTTCTTCATCTTTTTACCATTTAAGTTGAATGATGATGTAAATCCAACCAAAGCAACACATTCAGTCATGAACCCGTAGCACTATGCCCTAGCCATCCAAGAGGTTACCTCTCTCAAGCAGCATCAACTGATAAAGGACACCAATTCTCCTTGGGCGTGTGAAGCCTTTTATGTAAATAAAAGGTCTGAACAAATTAGAGGAAAGTTGAGACTTGTCATCAACTACCAGTCGTTGAACCACTTCCTTGCAAGTGACAAGTTTCCTCTACCACAAAAGCATTCATTGTTTGGACAGCTTTTAAATGCTAAAGTCTTCTCGAAATTTGACTTAAAAGCAGGCTTCTGGCAACTAGGAACTCATCCTGATGATTGCCCCAAAATCGCCTTCTGTATCCCAAGTCACCATTACCAATGGACCATAATGCCATTTGGCTTGAAAAATGCACCCTCAGTCTTTCAAAAGGCTATGATGCAAATCTTATAGCCTCTACTTACAAATGCCTTGGTCTACATCGATGATATTCTGTTATTCTCACCCGATGAAGATTCACATTGCCATATTCTGGAACATTTCTACCAAATAGTCATGCAATATGGCATTATGTTATCAGAAAGAAAAATGGTCATTGCTCAAAAAGAAATTGAATTTCTCGAAATGACAATCTCAGATGGAAAATTCAAGCTACAGCCTGATATCTCAAAAGAATTGCTCAAATTTCCAAAAGTCACTCTTTTTTTTCTTTGGTATCTCACAGGAAGCTACACCGTAGCTTTTCTTTTTTATGCTCCCAAGCTTTATCAATACCTTCATCTTGCACAAGATGATCCAGAGATACAACGCCGCTACCAGCTTGTATCCCCAAATGCTCTCAACATGACAACTTTCTTTACCTGGTTAAAAAGTATTCATCAATGGATGCATGAACTCTGAGAACATTGTTACCTCTATGTTTTAATCAGATTCCATAAGCCAAAAATAAGGCCTCCAGCAAATGTTCCCCCCAGTGCTGAAATTTTTGAATGGTTCGTGTTCAACCTGTCAAAAGCAGTCAGAGAATCACACAATCTCCAATACATGTTCTTTTTGGAATATATTTGTGCTCACAATAATGTTCCCCCCGCAAGCATTCCAGAATATGTAAAATTTGGTCTTAATCCATGGTCTAATGATCCCCTATGTCAAGGACTTGTCGATCAGCTGTTTAGCTATGGCATAAACCACAATTGCACTAATGGACAACATAGTTCTAATTTAGACTTTTATGTAGGACAAGGAAACCCTACAGATGATGAAGCAACATACGAAGATGATTAACTCGGCCCAACTCAGTGTTAGCAACCATGTTAACTCAGTCGACAAAAAGAGATTCCTTCACATGTATAAAGTTGTATTATTGTATCTTTGCTTGCTTTTGTAAAAGTAAAGTTAGTGCATGCTTTTGCTTTTATTTTAATCGAGGAGCATCTTTTGCTTTCTCAAGTTGTATTTGTCGCTTTATGCTTTAGCATCTTTTCAGCTGTAACATTTGTGTAGATGTGCTATGCCCTTTCCTTTTGTAAAAGGAGCCAGCTTCTTCATTTTAGAGATATGCTTCACAGAGTCTAGAGTTTGGTTTTTGAGCAGATTGCTTTCTATAATTCCCTCATATGTGCAATGAAATTTGTCTTGGTTTGATAATATTTTGCTGCGTCCTCACAACTATTTGTCTCGTAGTCTTGTTATGGTATCTGTTTGTTTGTGGCTATGGTGGCCTGAGTAGCTCTTTTCGGTATAAGATTCGCCCGTAGCGATTTACATGTCTTATTGGTATCAAAGGTTATAAACATGTCCGTCCGTGAGTCGCCGTCTTTTGGAGTTCTGAACCAAGGTTCAGACAAAAAATTCTTATTGTCCTTGTTTTTTCTCAATCAAATAAGTCCTCTATGTTTGATAGCTATACACAGATCAGTAAGAGATTAAAACTTCATGAAAAGTATGCTCTATGACTGCCACTTAGCAGTTAATCCTCTTTGATTAGTATGCTATGTGACTGCCACTATTAGTGGATCTCTCACATCAGAAAACTTTGAGGTTAATTATGTGGATCTCTCATATCAGAAATGTTTGAAGTTTTCTTGCTCTGAAAACAGGTATAGTTTCTAAGTTCTCACTTTGTAACGTGAATAACGATACGCAGACAGGGTGCTTGAGCATTATTGAAGGCCATGGATTGCCGTTATTATTAGCTTGCAGAGTGGTCTGGTATGTGATTCACAATTCAAAGGTATTACGTAGAGTCGTCAATTTGACATTTGTGGGGCAATTAGGAAAGTGAAAGAACAGTAGAATAAAATAATTCTCCATGGTTGAAAACCTTCGGTGAAAGAACTCTGATCTCTTATAAAATTTTCAAAAATATATCTTCCTTTCTTCAGCGTCTTGAGTCTAGTTCTAAAATTCTCTATAGGTTTAAGTCACTGTCTAGTAATTCATCATCTTCCCATTTTGACTCAAGTAGATTAGGTTCTCTATATGAAGTCTCTTATCTTCCCGAAGATTAAAAAATCCCAGAAATAGACTTGCCGATGGCAAACCCCTATAATATCTTCTCCAAACCAACCTTTCCTTCATTTACAAAATAGATTAGACAAGTTGTCAGCACTAAATCTTTTAAACTTCACGTTAAGGAGTATGTTCAAGCTTCCAAGTTTGATGACACCATCGTTCTTGCAGGATCTCAGGAACACTTCTTCACAGTCCCCCTTCCTCATGACTTACCAAGAATGGCTGTCGCACAAGGATACACACATCTCCATTTTGGAGCTGTCAGATTAACCGTTACATTTCATGGCTGTAAAGGCCTTGAAGCTGTAGTCCGCTTAGCATTAGTGGATTCTCGAATAAAGGAATATTAGCAAGCGTGTCTTAGAACTGTCCAAGCTACCCTGAATGTCGGGACAATCTTTGTCACTCTCTACCTGAATTTCAATATCCCTCTAACATATCGTTATCTGTGTGAGGCCCTCAAGATATGTCCAGATCTTTGGCGTCCCCATGATTGAAGGCACAACAACTGCAACCATACACCATCAGATGATTTACAGGATTTAGAATCATTCTTATAATCTCGCAATTCCAAACTCCAACACAGCCGATGCGTTGTTTTTGCAGGTTAACTCTAACAGTGCCCCAAGTGCCAGTTATATACCTCGTCAACTCCTAAGGGAAGAACTTATCAAATTGTTACCTGACCATGGGTCACATTTTATGAGTCCTTTCATGAGCAGGCACATCTAGTGTCAGTTCAAACCACTTCATCCAGTTTTGTCAGAAAAGCGAATAAACAAGTGGAAATTCACTTCGACAACAAGCCTAAGCCTCAAATTCAGGACAATCCATTTATCACTTAAATAAATATACTGGAACCCATTGTCCGACTCCCATCAGATCCCAATCTGATCCATGAGCCCATGCCAATTTTTTTCTTCAACAAAAACGGAACCCCTTGCTTCCAAGGCCAAGATAGTACTGGTCATATATGGTACGTTAGGTACGACACTTGTTACTGTGATGCATGTGAACAAGACCATTATGAAGATATGCTTGATGAAGATGAAAAGCGTAAATTAAGGAAAAAAGAGAAAAAGAAAAATGCCCAGGATATTCTCAGAGAACGGTATGAAGCCAATGATCGCAGTTTTGCAATTTTTCTGCAGTTAGGAGAAAGAAAAAGGAAAATATAGTATACATTGATTCATTGAAATCATGCTAAAACAACCTATAAAAAATTTGAACATTCAATCATTATTTCATCAAATCCTCTAAATGTAAGCTAGAATAAACCAAAATGAAGCAAAATCACAACTAAAAACCAGAAGAAAAAACTATACCTAGATAGTGCTTCGACATAAGATACTTGCATTGCTCTCTTCAATCGTAGTTTGCTTTCCCTCTTTTCAATTCCATCAATATGTGTATATCTCCTGTTTCTGCGCGGGATTTAAAAGTTGAAAGAGGGAAGGACAATTTAGTCATTTTAAAACTCTTCAAAATATTTAATTTATAAAAGGAAAAATACTTATAACAAACTGACGTGGCCGAAATACTTCCGTGCTTATGAACCCAAGTGTAGGTTGTCAAGTTATAATACTTGGTAAGTTCAAGTGTCGAACCACAAGGATAGTCAGAAAGACGATGAAGCGATTACGAGTCCAAGGCTTTGTTTAAAGAAGTGCATTGGTTGATTTTAATTGTTGATTTTAAAGTTATGCAATAAAAATTAAAGCGATGTATTAAATGATGAGAAAAGGCTAAGGCATTATAGAATTCATCTGCTTTGCAACATTATGTAGAATCAATCTCATTCAAAGTTCTCAATGCAATTCCTAAATGTCAAGTATCTTACATTTTTCTAAGCAAAAAGGTGTGAAGCAAAAGCAACCCTTTCTCATATAAATGCCATATAAAGAAAGGGTGTAAGCAAAACTTAACACAAGTGTATCTCTCCTTTGTATCTTGTAATCAAAGGGTGTGAAGCAAGTGCAACCCATTCCCATATAATGCTCAACTAAGATACAAATTTAAGATACACCAAAATAAAAGGCATAAATTTAAACTAGGCATTTGAGAACTCATTGTTAGTTTCCCCTAGGCAATTGACTTGATTATGAAATTAGCCAATTAAAGAGTTAAGCACAATAAATCATAACATTTTCTTTGCCTAAGATTGGGAGGTGTAGGTGGTGGATGAACCATCCAGTATAGACATATTTGATAAATACAAATTGAATCCTTAGGGTGGTTAGTGGAGTTGTTTATGACATAAACTTAAGAGATCCTCTTTGGCAACACCTTAACTAAGAAAATATTGAGTTACAAAATCACATAAAGTGTAGAAAGCACTCAACATATCATTAAAGCATTCAAGGATTGGAATCTCAAATTTATGGTGTTTCCATGAATATCAAAGACTAATCATGCTTGGCAATGAAAAGTATCTCATTTATAGAAGGAATGGACATAGGCTAGTAAGAAATACACAAGTATATCATCTCTTCATTACTGCTTGAGAACTAGGTATACAAGGCATACAAAGTCAAATCATCTAATGAAGACTATCTTACTAGCTTATGGATGGTTGATTAAATGGAGAAGATGAATGATTCAACAAGTATTTAACAATACTAACAATGGAATGAGAAATGAACTTACATAACTAATGCATAACAAACTTCATCTTTTAGCCTTAGTAAAGAAATTTACTCCATAATAAATGTAGAGACAAGAATTATAGAAGTGTATTCCATTTCTCTTCAATGAAGATAATAAATTACAAATTCTAGAGAGAGAGTGATAAAATTCAAGACAAGCAAATAAAACTATTAATAATTCAAGAGTCTAAGTATTTTTTCAATAAAATAATGGAGACTATATATATAGATGGGTGTGTTGTCTCCTTTTCCTCTCTCTACTAAAGATCTAAAAGAAACTATCCTCTTTGTCCATTGGAAAATAGCCACTCTTGTATAAAATACAATATTCTAGGAGATAGTGATTTGTATCACTTTTTAGTCTCCAAGCTAGCTATCAAAATAGGGGAGGTGTCATAAAATACAAAGTAAGCCATCTAGATTAATTTTGGCCTGAGCTAGATGGATCCAAGTGATGGGAAAAATTCCTTGATTGATCTAGCAAAAAGCTAGATATATCCAACTCTTGTTGTCAACTCTTGATAGATCAAGGAATGAGCTTGACTGATCCAACTATTTGACTTTTCCTTAACTTTTTGCTTTAAAGGCCAAAAATTGCTCGGTTGATCATTCTTCTTGTACTCAATAAATTCCTCAAGATCTAAAGGCAATAAAATAAACACAAAAATGCCTTTTCAAGCAATGTTAAATACAAAATATGCTACGAGACTAATCGCGAGATAAATTAGCAAACCGGATGATTTTAGAGAGTTAAACGCGTTAAACGACTCCGAAAAAGAGCATATTAATGACAATATTATGCGTTTATCAACTCCCCCAACTTATCTCTTGCTAGTCCCTTAGCACGAAAAATAAAAAAATCTAAATGCATTTAGCACATGCATTAAGCCTTTGAACTCCTAAGTTCCCCGAGAAGACGAGTTTTGTCTCGTGAGGGTTTGTAGTGATGATACCCACAAACATCCGAAATTTGAACTCAAAGAAATATAATTGAAGCATTTCCATGAATTGATTTAAGTGTTTGGCATTACTAATACAATTTCCAGAATGTTGGCATTTGATTGACGATCTCCATTGCTTACAATCTCTTTTAGAAACCAGCTCCAAATTTTCATTTGAACACACTATTCATATGTAATTTTGACAAACTCACTCTTAATCACAAATAATTCTATTCATCAATAGTGGTAGAGAGAAATCTTTCAAAAACAAAAGCTCAAGAACTTTGTCGATTTTAAGCACTTTTCTTTATCTTTTACTTGGACTTTTTGCTAAATTAGCTCAAGGTGATTTGCATCTCTATGGAGGGAAGCAGTCTCACTTTGTGATTTTGCATTCATAGCTTCTTCTTCTTTTCTTTTTTTTTTAAATCAAAGGAAGCTATTCACCCTTTTTTCCATATGGTAACCTTTGCCTATCCTTAATATTATACAAAATGACTTATGAATTTAGTCAAGTGAAGCTTAAAGTCAATATTAAGTTTAAAAGTCATCCAAGTTTCCAAATATTTTGTAAGTGCCTTGCATGTGTCCCCTCTAGGGAGGATCTTTTCGAAAGAGCTTTTATTGCATTTGAACATTACTTCTCTCTACACAAGATGAAAATAATTCTATGTGATACCAAAGACTAAATCAAGCCACAACATTATGCATGTTCATAAAAAACTACAAGGCTCAAGAATCTAAATCAAGCAATGCCATGTAGATTATCAATCAAGTACCTATCCAAATCAAGAAATTCATGCCAAAAACCATCACTTCAAGGACAATTCTAAAAAATATGGATCATCATTCTCAAACTTCGAGAAGATGGTAAAATCGATCCTAGCATGGAGAAAATTATCATGAAATAAAGCATGCTTGAAAATTTGAAAGTGCTCACCCCCCAACTTACAGTTGGCATTGTCCTCGATGCTCTTGAAGACGACAAAAATTGGCGAGTTGTTGGAAAATTGCTTTCCAATTTCTCAAAAATGAGGCTAAGATCGATTTTGAAGCTACTTCATAGCCATTTGGGGGAGTGTTGGTCGAAACTTTCTAGACAGAGAAAGTTATGGGTTTGGGGTTAAAGCTTAAAATTTGGTGAGATGTGGAGAGGATTGATGAAGAATTGTTGAAATATGAGAGCTTTGAGTAGAGATTGAGAGGTTTGGTGAAGGATTTGAAGAGAGAGAAAATGGTGGGTTTGGATCTAGAGCTCCAAATTTGTGCAAAATTGTGGGGTTTCTTAAATCTAGGAAGAGATTAAGAGTGGATATGAAAATATTTAAAGGATTTAGGGAAGATTGGAAGTTTTGATGGGAGTTTTAGAGGCTATGGGTGAAGATGGGTGACTGGAGAAGATGATGAATAGTGATGGGTTTGGGTTGAGAGAGAGAAAGTGGTGAGTTTTTATGAAGGATTTGATGAAAAATTGTGAAGATATTGATGGAGATTTGATGTTAATGGAGGTTTGGATGTGTGTAACAATGGGGTTTGAGGGGGAGAGAATGGAAATGTGAGGGATGGTGGGTCTATGAGAACGAGAAAAGAGGGGAGAAAGCTAAGGAGTTTTTTTTTGTGCTGCCATAACACTCTGCCGAAGTTGGATCAATCGAGGTTTAGGCTCAATCGATCGGGCTTTTTTTTTTTTGGTGACAAAACAATGAAACTCTCATGTTTTATCTTATATCCTCAAAATTTATCCGAGAAGTTGTAAATCTATACCGATTTTTTTGAACTTTTTCTTCCGGATTTTTTTGAAAATTTTTACAGATCATATCCTTCCATCCGCCTGAACCATTCTCATATTTTTTTCAGCATCTTCCAACTCATGCTCTTGCTCGATTTGTTCCACTTTACCCGCATTTCCTTAAATCACGTCCGAAATTTCTTTTTTGACTCCAAATAGCCCGAATTTTCTAAAAACTCCAAAAACAAAAATATACACATTATTTACAAAAATTACCTACGCTTTTTAGGCGTTGGTCGGGTGGGTTGCTTAGAGGGATGGACTCCTATAACGACGGAATTTCCAAAAACGGTTTGCGTCTTTGACCTTTAACTTTAAATTTGAAACCGATTTTTAGATTTTCAGTGACTTTATCATGTTTACATGTTCAATTCCATCATCAAAATCATCTTGTTTGTTACTTATTGAAAACACGTTAAGTTCAAGAGTCATATTTCCATAGGCCAATTTCACAATTTCATTCTTGCAATTGATGATAGCATTTGATGTTGCAAGAAAGGGTCTTCCCAAAATCACGGGAATCTCATTTTCGGGATTGGATACTGTCACACCCCGATTTTTGGACCTCGAGTACCCATTAATCCACACATACTCAGCCATCTAACTACCGGGTGTGAAAATTTTAAAAACCATATTTACCTTTAAACTAATGTTCGAAAATACAACTTAATGTAACATTACCATAATACCCATGTATTATATATAAAAGTAAAAACTAAAAATTTACGGGTCTTACAGATACCGGTTGTATGTCAAGAACAAATAAATCCACAGGAAAATAGAATCTATCAATTTGAACTAGCACATCCTCTACAATTCTCCTTGGAATCTTGACTGTTCGATCTGCCAATTGGATCGTGACTTTTGTAGGTTTCAACTCTCTTAAACCCAATTGTTAGTAGATCGAAAATGGCAAAACATTAACACTTGCACCCAAATCAAGCAAAGCATTTTTGATTCTAAAGTTGCCATTCAAACAAGAAATGGTGGTGCAACTGGGATATTTGAATTTTGGAATTCGAGTGTCTTGTATTATTGAACTAGCTTGTTCTGTCATAAATGCCTTATTTTTAACATTCAATCCCCTCTTAGTGGTGCATAAATCTTCTAAAAATTTTGCATAGGAAGGAATTTGTTTAACCGCATCAAGCAATGAAATGTTAATTTTCACTTGTTTGAACACATCAAGAATTTCGGCATTTCGGGTCTCCTTGACAGGTTGAGATAACCTCTCCGAAAAAGGGATTTTGACACTATTCTTGATTTTCTCCAAACATCTTTTCCAACTCTCTTTTCTTCCCTCATTTTCTCTTCTAGGGTGATCTCCTCAACTTGACTTGACTCGGCTATGTCCACCGGCTTTTTGGCCTTAGGAATTATAGTTTTGTCAATCTCTTTCCCACTCCTAAAGACGGTGATGGATTTCTACTCCTCAACATTTTCACTTGACTCACCCTCATTGATCACTAAAGCTTGGCCTCGGGGGTTAGCTAAATGTTGGGATGAAAATTTTCCTTGTTCTTGGGTGGACAATGCGGTGGTGAGTTTTGACATTTGGGTTTTCAAATCACTAACCTCTCTATTGGTCTTATCTATAAATTGCCGCAAAAGAGACTCCAAATTTGAATTTGGGTTTGGGTTAATTTGACCAAAAGAGTTGTTTTGGGATGGAGGTGGTCTTTCTTGGTAGGAATTTGAATTTGCATTCGAATTTTGATGAGCATTTTGGTTTCTCCCCCAACTAAAATTAGAATGATTCCTCCACCCTTCATTGTACCTTTGAGAAAATGAGTCATTGTGAGGCCTAGAGTATGAGTTATTGACTTATGAGGGACTTTGAATGACCTCTTTGAAGGCCGGTATTATGTGACACTCCTCCGTGGAATGTCCTACCTTTTCACAAATGACACAAACGGTGCTAGTACCTATACTACCTTTCCTCATTTTACTAGACTCCATGGCTTCAACTTTTTTTGATAATTGCATAAATTTTAACTCCATGTCATAACATTTGGACAATTGGTACAAAGCATCCCTCTCGAAAACTTTACCCTTAACCTCGTCCGTGTAGATGTTCCAATTTTGGGCACCTTCGGCTATTTCATCAAAGTACAATAAAGCATCCTCCGGACTCTTACTCAAAAAAATTCCATTGCACATCGTTTCTACAAACGTGAGCATGGCGGGAGTGAGTGATTCGTAAAAATAGCTAACAATACTCCATGTCTCATGTCCATGATGAGGGCAAGAATTCAAAAGCTCTTTGTACATTTTCCAACATTTATAAAAACTTTCATTTTCTTTGGGAGAAAATTTTGAAATTTGCCTTGTTAAAGCATTGGTTCGATGAACGATAAAGAATTTCCTTAAAAATTCGGTTTGCAATTCTTTCCATGTTCGAATGGAATTGGGACGTAGAGAATTTAGCCATATTTTTTCCTTTATCTTTTAAAGAGAATGAAAAAGGTTTTAACCTCATTACTTCATCATTTGTGTTAGCTTCTCTAAAAGTATTTTTCCTTTAACTTACATAATTAATGCATTGCAAACTTCATCTTTTAGCCTTAGCAAAGAAATTTACTCCATAATAAATGTAGAGACAAGAATTATGGAAATGTATTCCATTTCTCTTCAATGAAGATAATAAATTACAAATTCTAGAGAGAGAGTGATAAAATTCAAGACAAGCAAATAAAACTATTAATAATTCAAGAGTCTAATTATTTTTTCAATACAATAACGGAGACTATATATATAAATGGGTGTGTTGTCTCCTTCTCCTCTCTCTACTAAAGATCCAAGAGAAACTATCATCTTTGTCCATTGGAAAATAGCCACTCTTGTATAAAATACAATATTCTAGGAGATAGTTATTTGTACCACTTTTTAGTCTCCAAGCTAGCTATCAAAATAGGGGAGGTATCATAAAAGACAAAGCAAGCCATCTAGATTAATTTTGGCTTGAGCTAGATGGATCCAAGTGATGGAAAAAATTCCATGATTGGTTGATCCAATCAATCAATTCCATGATGGAAAAAGCTAGATAGATCCAACTCTTGTTGTCAACTCTTGATAAATCAAGGAATGAGCTTGATTGATCCAATTATTTGACTTTTCCTTGACTTTTACTTTAAAGGCCAAAAATTGCTCGGTTGATCATTCTTCTTGTATTCAATAAATTTCTCAAGATCTAAAGGCAACAAAATAAACACAAAAATGCCTTTTCAAGCAATGTTAAATACAAAATATGTTAAGAGACTAATCGCGAGATAAATTAGCAAACCGAATGATTTTAGAGAGTTAAACGCGTTAAACGACTCCGAAAAAGGGCATATTAATGGCAATATTATGCGTTTATCTCAAACCTAAAAACCAAAATTGTCCTTACAACAAAACAGTAATGTGAAAAAATCCTTCATTTATTAAGTTAGTATATGATGTCCGTTTGCTGTATAAAATTATGGAATGACGTCTCTAAACCCATTTTCTTATAATGTTACATGGACCTCTCAATTTAAAAATCTAACAGTTTCTAACATTGTCGGGATAAATTGAAATGCAGCAATAGTGCAAAGGGGTTTAGTGTAAGGTAAAATAATTTAAAGAGCGATCCATTAACTGACAAACCACATAAAATTTAATGTATTTTCCCCAATTTTTAATGGTAGAAGGCTAATCTCAACTAAAAATTTTAAGAGCAACACTTTTAATTTGATATAACCAAGTTGATACTCGCAATCACTCTAATATAATCCTTAATAAAGTTACTTTTGCGATAACTTTAAGAGAATCTTTAATAAAGTAGTCATTATTGGTAAATTTTAAATGTGTTGTATCCTTATTTAAGAAAAAAAAAACCCGAATAGGACCACCGTTGGAATTAATTTTTAAAATTTATAATTTAATAATTCAATAGATTAAACATGCTCTTAATGCTAAATGCTGAATTTAATTATTAACAAGTGAAAAAAAAAATCATTATTATATCTTAATGTTGAATACAGATGTAAAACAAACACCACCTAAATAATTTGTAGACGGTTTGGTTTGAATTTGGGCTATAACATATGCTGTACGTTTGTACCCAGCACAAATATGAGTTTTAAGCAAGTGTAGTTATATCCTATTTTATTTTATTTTTTTGTGATACTTTTAAAATTGATCAAAAGTATTCTTGTTTCAGTTGGAAAATTCTTATGAACCAATTTGTATGTCAGGATTCAACCTGTAGTTCTCACATCCGTATCAATAAACAATATTACATTTGTTGTTGCGCAATAACTTTCATATCTCGGAGTTACAAATGAGCTTAAAACATGTTTATTTTTTTTCTCCGAGAACCACCCAAATGTATCATTATTTTTCTTTTTACATGTTTATATATGCACTTCTAAAGTCCAAAACAAAATTAATTTATAATAAAATTATAGAAATGTAGACGAAGAGGAGTCCACCACAATGATGGTGACGGCAGGGAGATTTTAGGGTTTCCGTTTGTTAATAAAGTAGAAAATGATAGGAGAAATAATTGACTTTTTTTGTTAAAGGTTGAAAAATAAGCTGAATGATGTTGTGAGATGCTCACCAAAACATGTTTATTTTTATGATTAAATATCTTCGATAATTTTATATTTTTCTGAAAAAAATTCTTACCTCTAAAAGAAAAATTCATGGAAAAACAAGAAAATATCTCGTCACATTAGTCAACTAATTTCTCACCTTTTCACCAAAATTTATTATTTTTACTATTTCCTATATTTTTAAACAGTGTCTAAGATATATATATATATATGTTATAGTTAGTGTATTAATAATTTAGAGGACCTAAACTTTTCTTTTTTGGATAAAGGATCTAAACTTTTTAAAAATTAATGAATCCTATAATATCTTTAATGTTTTTTTATTTTTTTCATAATTCATGCAGAATGCATGTATGTATAGATCATAATTATATGATGAAAGTAACTTATAAAAATAATAAATATAATGTACGTTGTTACTTTTATATTAATGGAAAACAAAATTAACATGAATTTATTGAATTACTTCACTAAGCATGTTGAAATATTGGAGGAAATTAGTGTTGAATTTCTAATTACCTTTTTATTTACGAAAATATTCTAATTTAAGAAATATATAACAAGCGATAAAAGAACAATAAAACGGTTTGTATTTATTAGACTTAGTTTTATAAGTCGGTTTGATTAGAAAAAATCTGTGCACATAAACAAAATCTATAATACATTAATGGAAAAGCCATTTTTTTGAAATATAGTCAAATTTAGAGAAGAGATAATGGAATTGTAATATACCGTTCCAAAAAAATAAAAATAAAAATAAAAAGTGATGATGATGATGATGATGATGATTATAAGAAATAAGAAAAGTTTAAAAGGATAGGGTTGGTTAGCAAATTAAAAAAAAATAAAAAAAAATGATGAACAATATAAATAAAAATCATTAAATTTGAAACTACTTAAAATTTAACTTATTCATGTATACTAATGCCAACAAAAAATTTGGGCATAAATAATTGTGTATTTTGGAGTTGAACCATTACTTAATTTCTAAATCAAATACGAACCTGCTGAACATAAAAGTATAAAATTGGTGAAATGGAAATATGACACACAATTCTCTTCGAAGACGAATCACTAAACGTGCTTGGTATATTCCGGACTTACACTATGAATCGATTAAACTATTTATTTGGTTCAAGTTTATGTTCATTTCTAGAACTCAAAATGGTAGTTTTGCATGGAAAGTTTGAGATTCAACTTTTTGGCATCAACTATAAAAGACACTTAGTGTGAATTTACTAATTTAAAATTATCAAAAATTTAAATCCGAGACTCTTGCAAAAATAAATATTATTAAAAGTTCTTCTGAAGAAGGCTTGTAGATTATAGATATGAGAGAAAGAATAAGGAAATTTGGTGTAAAAACCGTGCCCTCCAACCAATGGGGGTATAGGCCTATTTATAGTGCTAGGACATATCTATTTGTCACGCGACATATACTTGTTTGTCTTGTGACAAATAACTGAAGTGATGGGTTCTGACACTCTAATGTGTCCAAAAGTAGTTGGTTTGTTTTTAATGGTTTTGTCGCGTGACAAAATGGATTTATCGTGCGACAAACGCATCCAGGTAAGCTGTTTGTTGTACTACAAATACCCCTGAAGCATGCTCTAATATGTTAGTGAATTCAGGACTTTATGTGAATTCTGTAAAAATTTTCTTTTAAAGTTCTTACAGAGGTCAAGAATTAGAGTGTATACAGTTTTCTCTCTTTATCATTTACCTATCTTACCAAAGGGCGTGATTTCTCTTGGAAATCGTCGTGACGTGATGAGTAATTAATGCCTTAAAAAGTAACCATCTTTTCAAAATTTGCCTGACCTCCCAGTAATAGTCCACGTGTATCGGTCTCAGCCACGATGCTTCTATTGGAAGATATAGATCCAACACTTATAGAATTTTTTTCAGTGAAGCATGAAAATCATCATTCGCCGAGGAGTCAAGCACTTGAGGTCAACTCAGCAGTCGAGCCCATATGCTTGAGGGACAATTGAGAGAGCCCCAAAAATTATTTATAACTAGGATAAAACCATTAGGCCCATTACTGAGATAGGCCATGGCGTCATGCCGTATGCAGATACCCAAGTATATACAATTTGTAAAAGTATATCGTAATTTGTATATAATATTTTAAAAAGGAAATTCTTAGTAATTTTTATACAAGAAAATTATTTTTCTTCTCCATTCATAAAAAAAAATGTTCCTTATATCACCACGATATCACGGAATTTTTATTAGATAATAAAATGCTACTATTTGTAATGGTAATGAGAATTGCATTGGTACTTTGTAGCAATCAATCCATTTTTAGAGTACATATATAAATCATAATGTTGTAATGAAGCTGAGATATAAAATAACGAACATAATGCTTTAATAAAAGTAGAGTTAGAAAATTCAAAAATTAGGTTATAACTATGATTATCCTTTACATAAAATTTTATTAAGTACTAGTGTATTATCACATTTCACCGTCGCCTAAGTTGCTTAAAATATTGGACGAAATTAATGTTACATTTGATTACTAGGTTAGAGTTGCTAATACTTTTGACACTCGATATTAATCTCACTTTTGTTCTTAAAATTTCGATTTAGGCGCATTAAACTCCAAAATTGTTGCAATATAGTTCAATTGACAATTGTACCTTTCTTGTTTTGTAATAATTTTCATATAAATGTGGCAAGTAACTTTCATTTCCCTTGTAAATAAGCTTAAAAAAATTAAAAAAAAATTCGCTTTTGTATAAATCACGCAAGTGTATATATATATATATATGTGCACCTTCAAAGTCCAAAACAAAATTAGTTTGACAAAATTAAGTAAAAGCACACGAGGAGTAATGAAAGTATCTCTACTGGCGTATAACTAATCATTGGGACTAACCGATGATTTTTATAAAACAAAAATATTTTTATAAAATGTTTTGATAAAAATACGTCCTCCAAAAAATATAGACCGGGTCGATCTTATACCAAAAAATTGTTTCGGTCCAAAATTTGAAAAATAAATCAGTGGGTCACTTTTACACTTAGACCGGTGCAAGTTAGTAAAGCGTATACCATACCCATGCATAAATTATGCTGCCTCCTTTATTCAATTGAAAGACATGGCTTAGATATTGCCACGAGGGCTTGGCCAATATTGATTCTTAGCGTTGGTTTTGAAAAAAAAACCAAATAAGGGAATCATTGATTTTTCAAAGCTTCCATTTTTCTTTTTTCCTTTTCCTTTTCCTTTTCCTTTTCTTTTTCTCTTTTCTTTGTAAATCTTTAATTATTTATTTAAAAAAAATGTAATTTTTTTTTTACTTTTATTTTGCCATATTAAATTCGTTTTAATTTCGATTCAATTCAAATTTCAGAGACAACCTTATAGAACATGTTAGATGTAAAAAAAAAAATCAATAATTTGCCTTGACATAATTTTTCAGATTTAGGCAAAACTCGGTAAAACAACTTTAAAAATAAATTTGACTCCAAAGACTTTGGATTTTAACACTCAACTACTATTTATATTTTGAATTAAACCATATAACTAATTTATCTTATGTCTTGAATTATATACGGTGTATCCAGTAAACTCAGCAAATTTCCGTTGAGTGTCGTATCTACAAATCTTCAATTTAACGCAAACAATTACAATGACGAAAACACTTTTGGCATCGGAATTAAGCAAACTAAAAATATAAACCTAACAAATATTTTCTCATGTCTACAGGGAGATTTTAAGGATCCGTTTACTAACAAAAAGGAAAATAATAGCAAAAATAATTAATTTTTTTTTGTGAAATATTAAAAAAAAAAGCTCAATGATGTGACAATATGCTCATCATATCATATTTATTTTATGAGTATATGTCCTTTATTTTTAATTTTTTTTTAGAAAAAAATTCCTCACTACTCAGAGAAAAAATTTCATAAACAAAGCGAAAAACAAAAGAACATCTCATCATATCGCTCAACTATTTTTTTAACTTTTTACAAAATTCAAATGTTTTTATTATGATTTCCAATTTTGTTATCAAATGAGTGTATAAGATATATGTTGTATATATCTATATAACATATTATTAATTTGAAGTGATGAGGGGGAGTTATGGTTATATCGACCAATTAGCATACTTGAAATCTATGCGGAAGGCCACGCTAGCAAAATTAAGCGATAGACCACATAGATAACTCAATTGCTTAGAGGACCAGAGGAGAGTTAGTATGACTTTAAACATGCTTAATGTATTTGGGAGACGATAAAAATCCTAATGCATGAATTGGTAAGGGTCAATAGGCCTCCTGGAGCTTTGAAACAGAGTAGCAAAAGGAGAAGGTAGATTGGACTGTACTTTGCTCTAGAAGCAAGTACAGTCAGCCGTTGGATCATCAAAATAGCATTTAATGTCCTCCAACTACCATATATAATGCTCCGGAGGGATGGTTAGAGATACTCAAGTGCAAAGTATGGATTAAGCATCTATAGCAAGGATTCTAGCGCAGGGGAACCCTGGTTTTATGGAATAAACCATGCTCTAAGCTCCATAAAAATAGAGAGGCTTTACTCCTTCTATAGGGGGCGGATGATAACAAGAAACGAGGAAAACCATTACTCAAGAACATTTAATAACTTTACTTGTAAGGAATTTTACAGCCTCGCACTCATTGTCTCACAAGAAGTTACTTGCTCTTAGGGTAAAGAGTTCATTGGATAGCTGAATGTGTTGTAAAGAGCAATTGTAACACTATTATTCATGTATAAACACCCTTTGAGTCCATAGCTTGTTTAAAAAAGGGTGGAGTAAGACCTGTGCAGGGTTGAACCACCTATATAATTTTTGTGTCATTTCCCTCTCCATCCATCAACTCCGCCAGTGTTACTTCAATGCTGCCGGTCCCAAGCCCGGATAAAGGAGGAGGGTTGTGTTAGGCAGTCGACAGCCAACGTCAAACTTCGTCGAATCTTCATGACATGGACAAACGATTTAATAGTGTTAATGCTAGGTGTTGCCCAGAAGCAACGCGCTGGATCGTCCGAGTCCATGACAAATGAGCAAGGGCCGCTACATCGCCGCGTGGATGTAGTGAATTAAAATAAGCAAGGTTCCCGCATTATGTGAACGGGTGCGGGTAAATTTTGGACCACTAGTATATAGAGGAGGACTTCGTTTTGGGATTGGAATATAGGCACACTTCTTCAGTATATATCAGGAGGAGGATAACATGGAGTAAGTAGGTTGGATAAAGAGGGATTCCCTTTCTTTAACTTTGGTAAAAGGTTAGAAGGAATGATCATTTGGATGGGTAATTGAATAAGAAGGACATTTTTTTCAAAGAGGGTAGGAGATAGGATTAGCCCTAAAATTTGTAGTGGAGAGGACACTTTTAATGTGATATGCTTATGCACTCAGGTCGGGTGTGAAGAACACCTCACAAGAAAAATTTTGGGAGGACTTAGAAGGCTTGATTCAGGATATACCACTTAGGGTAAAGAGTTTATTCTAGGAGGGGATAGCTGAATGGGCACGTGGGAGCTTTCTGTAACTATAGGGGGTGCATGGAGGTTATGGCTTTGGGGTGGTAAATACCGAGGGAAAATCTATCCTTGATTTCTCGTCTGCTTATGATCTTATGGTAGCCAATACATGTTTTAAGAAGCGGGAGGAGCCTCATCACATACAAGAGTGGGACAACATGCTCTCAGATCGATTTCTTCCTCTTTAGGAAAGGAGATCGAAAGAGTGTATGACTGTAAGCCATACCTGTGCAGGGTTGACTACCAACATAGAGTCTTGTATGGATAACGAGTTAAGGGGAAAGTGAAGAGAAGGGCCAAGGTAAGGTTTCAAGGATTAGATGGTGGCATTTGAAGGGTGAAAAACAAAGGATCTCTCAACACAAGGTCTGGAGGGTGGGTTTTGGGAGGCAAACGGAAGCGCAAATGATATGTGGGACAAGGCGGCCGAGGGATAGGAAGTAGCAAAGAGACGCTGGGTGAATCGAGAGGATTGGACATAGGGATAAAGAATCTTGGTGGTGGGATGATATGTAAAGATAAAGTTAAGGTAAAAAGGAATGCTTTAAAGCTTGGTCTTTATGTAAGAATGCGAAAATTGGGAATCTTAAAAGAAGCAAAGAAAGAGACTAAGAAGGCGGTGAGTGAGTCGAGGACTAAAGCTTTTGATGGATTATACAAATCTTTAGGCACCAAAGCTGGGGAAAAAGCTTTTACCGACTGCTAAGGGTCGAAAAGGAAGACAAAAGACTTGGATCACTAGTGAGATGCATCAAGGACGAAGAAGGTAATGTCCTGGTTATAAGAACAAGACATACAAGAGAGATGGAAGGACTATCTTTCACAAATATATCTTAACATGAAGGTTATGAGATTTTAGGTTGTGGAGATGAGCTGAACATGCGAGAGGATGACCAAAATTTCACCTTTATCGCAGAATTCAAGAAAAGGAAGTGAAAGAAGCATTGAAACGAATGGATAGTGGTAAAGCAGTTGGGCCAGATAGTATACCTATTGAGGTTTGGAAGGGTCTAGGTGATAAAGGCACTGGTTGGCTCACAAGGTTTTTCAACGAGATATTGAGGTCAAAGAAGATGCCGGAAGAATGGAGGAGAAGCACCCTAATACCGATTGTCTCACAAGAATAAGGGGGATATACAAAGCTGCGCCAATTACAGGGGGATTAAACTCATGAGTCATACTATGAAGTTATGGGATAAGCTGAATGTGATTGAGCGGAGACTAAGAAAAGAGCAATTGTAACCAACTATTTTAGATAATCAATTTGGTTTTATAAACACCCTTTGAAGGTCGACCATGGAAGCAATCTACTTGTTGCGGCGTTTGATGGAGCAATATCGGAGGGATCAAAAGGACCTACACATGGTTTTCATTGACTTGGAGAAGGCGTACGATAGGGTACCCAGAGAGATTTTGTGGAAAGCTCTGGAGAAGAAAGGGGTTAGAATTGCCACCTATATAATTTTTGTGTCATTTCCCTCTCCATCTAAGGACATGTATGAAGGAGCTATGACTAGTGTGAGAACACATAGTGGGTCCACAGAAGATTTTCCTAAATAACTATAGGACTACACCAAGGGTCAGCTTTGAGCCCTTATCTGTTTACCTTGGTCTTAGATGTACTCACGAACACATTCAAGAGCCAGCACCGCGATGTATGCTGTTTGCAGATGATATTGTCCTAGTGGGTGAGTCCAGAGAAGAGCTTAAAATGGGAAGGTGGAAACTTGGATGACAAAATTTAGAAGCGCATGGACCACTTTCGTTTAAGCAGAAGTAAGACAGAATATATGGAGTGCAAGTTCAGTAATAAGGCGGAGCACTACTAACTTCAGAGGTAAAAGTTGGGGACAATGTCATACCACATGGAGTTACTCGGTTATAAAGAGGGATCCCTTGGATCCATTATACAAGAAGATGGGGAGATAGAGGGAGATGTAAACCACCGGATTCAAGCAGGATGGGTAATTGAAATGGAGGAAAGCTTCGGGTGTGTTATGTGATAAAAAGGTACCACTCAAGTTAAAAGGAAAATTCTATCGTACCGCGGTTAGACCAGCGATGATTGTATGGGACTGAGTGTTGGGCGGTCAAAAGCCAACACGAGAATTAAACTAAGTGCTCTTAGCTGAGATGAGAATGTTGAGATGGATGAGTGGCAAGACTAGGAAAGATAAGATCAGGAATGTTACCATCAGAGAGGGAGTTGGGGTGGCACCTATTCCAGAAAAGATGGTTGTAATCTCGACTTAGATGGTATTGGGCATGTATGGAGGAGACACTGTAGATGCCGTGGTAAGGAGAGTTGAGTCCATATGGAGGGAAGCCTAGTTGTTAGAGGCAGAGGAAGACCTAGAAAAACTATAGGTGAAACTATTAAGAAGGATTTAGAGGTGAATGGTTTCAGTATAGATATGATTCACGACAGACCACTATGTGCAGTCGGTTTGATCCATGTAGCCGACCCCACCTAGTGGGATAAAGGCTTGTTGTTGTTGTTGTTGTTGTTCCCTCTCCATCTAAATATTGTGCTAAGTCACTTCTTTTAAATAATATAAATTTTATGAAAAAACGAATCAAACTACAACCTTGAAATTAAAATATAAATTTTATGAAAAATTTTGGACCACTAGTATATATGGACTCGTTATAATACACTTCTTCAGTATATATCTGACATGGAGTTAGGTTATAAAGAGGGATTCCCTTTCTTTAACAAAAAGAAGGAATGATCATTTGGATGGGTAATTGAATAATTTTTTTCATAAGATTTTGTAGAGATGATATATATTGTGAGTATATCATCTCCACCAAATTTCATAACAAAATTCAACCTAAAAGTGGGTCAGATAATCATCAAAAATTTTAACAGCCAAAAATGTACATATATATCAATTTTTCAAAACACCAACTTCCAGGTTGAATTTTTGTGGAGGTGATCTACACAATGTATAGACCATCTCTACAAATTTTCATAAAAAAATTAATCGATTTGCGCCCTCTAAATGGTCATTGCTTCTTTTTGTTAAAGTAAGGAAATCACTCTTTATAGCCCAGCTTACCTAACATGTGTATTTGTTTAGTCCGGGATATATGGTAATGTAAACGCAAAATTATGTTTAATTAATATTGAAAATAGCTAGGTTTTGTTATAAAAAGTCTTTAGTCGTTGTTTACAATTCAAGGAGATCAATTAAAACTGAAATTTAAGAGATAGAAAATTAAACATGAGAGGTGGTTCTCTGGAGAATCATATAAGAGTGCTTTTAAACGAAGGGTATTATTGGAGGGATAAACCTTGGCCCATCATATGCAGAGTTCCAAATGACATGAATAACAACAGAGTTGTGGATAATCCACAAGCATACAAGCCGGAGCTTGTGTCCATAGGTCCATTTCATTATCAAAATGAATCACTACTGCCTATGCTGCAGCATAAGCTCCGGCTTTATATCCGTCTATCGGAGCGCCTGTATGGATCATCTGCTACTATAGAAAATGATCTCAAGAAAACGGTTGACGTGTTGGTGCGGCGGGCAAGACAATGCTACTCCGAGAGTTTTCACACCATCACAGACTCCGATTTTTCTTGGATGCTTACCCTTGATGCTTGTTTCATCCTTGAAGTTTTCCGCTACGATCATCTCAACTCCAAAAGCACCAACAAGGCAAGTCAACTATTGCTCTTGTTTTTTCATCTCTTAACATTGAATATTATTCCAATGGTAGTTCTATTATTTTTATTAATTAGTATTCATATATATATATACATATAATAAGAAGAAGAAGGATAAAATTATAAAAATGTTGTGTATTAGGCATTTAGAGTCAAATAGAACCAAGGAAAATGTTGGGTGTGAACTCAAATTATGGGGTGGGGTAAAACGTGGGATGCAAATTCAAAATGTTCCTGAAATCTATCACTTTCATTCACTATAAAACATTTAAAGTTCAGCATTTAGAAGCTAAACAGGCTCTGAATCACTTAAGTGTAAAATCTATTTATCAAACTTTAAACATGATCCATTAATCACCAAAAATCATATCGAATTCATGTAAGCTTTTCTCTTATCTAGCAGGCTCTCACCTCTCTCTAAAACTCTAAGAATTGTTGTCGACAAAAACTAATAAAATAAACAAGACCCCATTTTTAATGCGCGACGGATGCTACCAGCACTGAGGTTAGATTTAATCAAGATGGAGAATCAGCTACCACTCTAGAAACACAACAAAAACACACCTTCTATTCGAAGAACTATATGCTGTCATTAGAACTATTGATCATATATATATACATATAATAAGGAGGAGCCTCCTTCTCTCATTGAATATCACTTTCATTCACTATAAAACATTTAAAGCATGCAAATTCTTTGCTCCTTTGGTACTTCAGTCTGCGAATAAAATGTCTACGAATGCAGCCCCGGTTCTTGGAAGTAGTAGCCACACTCATTTGCTTGCTTTAGTCCATTCCATGTTTAAACCCAGATCACCTCGTGGCCATGCTGTTTCCAGTCCCACTCCCACTTCTATATCTATCCGTGAAAGCGATCAATTGATGGATATGTCTAAATTGAGATGCGCCTCAGATTTGCTCAAATTCGGAATCAAATTCAGTATAGGTGATGGCTGCCTCTTAGATATTGATTACTGAGTCCAGTCACCACGACTGGAAATACCTTATATTGTTATCAACCACAGCACCATATCCGTTTTTCGTAACTTACTAGCGTATGAACAACTATGTGATCGAAGAGAGTCGTCTTATTTTACACCCTACATTATGTTTCTCGCTCAACTTGTGAAGACGCAGAAGGATGTTGAAATGCTCCGTAACCGAGGAATTATGAATCATACACTTGTTAGTGATGATCAAGTGGTCATGGAGATTGGGAATCTCTCCAAAGAAGCTGCATTTGCATATGATCCACTCGACTGCTACCTTCGTACGCCAATCAAATTTATAATCAATCTCCAGAATGATATGCGGAAGAGGTAGATGATACAGTGGAAAGAAGATTATTTTAGCACGCCTGGAAATGTTATGTCATATATTTTTGCAATTGAAGGAATTGTTTTGTCAGTCATCCAGACCTTCTATACCGTTTATACCGCCAAACAAAATAGGTAGACATTGCTTCACCTTGCACTGTGGTCAAACAAAATGAATACATATCATCTCTTAATGTTTGGACATCAAGCTATACAAAAACAGGAGGTTGCGCGTTCATCCCTTCTTGCTCTTGTATGTTTCCAGGTGTGGGTACTTATTTTGTCCCCTGCATTTTATAAGACGTGTTTTATGTCTTCGTCACCTCTGTAAAATCTCTGAAGCAATTATCGGATCTTGTTTTAATGTTATGGTCTAGTTAATGATAGCGATATGAGAATGTATTTCATTAGAAATAAGGGAAAGTAACCATTCTGGGAACAAGGAGCCTCAGGTCTCTGAAATTGCATAATTTAAAGCAAAACAAGCTATATTATGAGTGACACGTACCATTCGCGTGCCTCTCTTACCCATAAAACAGAAAAAAAATTCAAAACCATAAGACAAATGAAGAATGTCATTCAAAATAGTACCAATCTTGCCAACAGTGGGGTGGTTAGAATTAAGCAAATCGACCACAATTAAAGCATCACTTTCCACAACAACAGGAGAAACACCATAATGCTTTGCTGCTTTGAGACCTTCACGAATTGCCATGGCTTCAGCAAGTTCAATATCAAGACAAGATTGAACTAAGACAGACCCAGCAAAAAGAAATAAGGCACCATTTTCAAACGCAGATAGGAACACAGCTGAATCACAAGCACTAAGTTTCCGTAATTTATTAAAAACTCTAGAAAATGTTGGATTTTGCAAAAGCAATACACACAGCATCACATCCCCATAGTGCATGCTCAATACTTTCCTCAATGTCCCAACCTTGGGCATAACCCGTCTCTAGTAATTAACAGCACGCTGCAATAAATTCATCTTTGTCGGAGACATCATTACAAACACGCAACAGAAAAATCAGAATCTGTCTAGGTAATTGAGTCGGCCAAAGCCAGTTCTAAAATTGAGCGTGAATGGACGTTGCTAATGAAGATTCATAATGAGAGGCGCCTAAGAGAAACGAGAGAATTAGTTTGTTTTGGTGAACTTGGTTTTACAATAGTTGCATATTATATACAATACGCTAATTTGAACTTAATTAATATTTAAGAGCATAATCTGTTTCGTAATAGCAAAAAATTATACATTCTTAATGTCCTAAAAAAGAAACTAGACCACCGGGTGTTGAACATTTACAAAACAAATGGAACTCACAATTTGACACGAAGTAGTCAATAGTAATATTAGAAAAATATTGGTTTTCTTCACTTTTCTATATTACTAGATTAATAATTAAAATTTAATTTGTTGTCATTGGTTTATTAACATTTACAAAACAAATATTGGTTTTCTTCATTTTTCCATATAATTTAAACGCAGGTTCAACTCCCAGAAAGAGAAACTTAAACTAAAAAGGCTTTCTATTTTTTTATGGCTTGTTAACATTAAATGTGATCATTGGAATAAATTTTCGCACGCACTACATTAAAATTTAATTTGTTGTCATTGGCTTGTTAACATTTACAAAACAAATATTGGTTTTCTTCACTAATTGGTTCAGGTTTGGGGCAAGCTAGTTTCTTATAAAATGAAATTTTATAAGAATATGTTTCTTACTAATTGCATATTGTGATAATCTTAAAAAAGGTTATTAACGTGTGCCTTTATTATTGAATTAATTACACAATGCTAAGATTTTTTTATCACGTATATGCATGATGGCAAGATAATTCATTATTTTATTTAATGTGTTTTACTCCTATAAATGTACAAATAAAATTGTAATTAAATAGAAAACATGGTATCTATGTGTTGCTCCTTGTTTCTAAAAAATAATGACTTTAATTTGAATATGAATCATTTTTACATTACTATTAGTATTACATTGTTATGTTAAATTAATTTAGAAAAAAAAATGTCAAAACCAAACCAAAAAGTTTAGTTTGAGTTTGGGTTTCGAAGAATTAGAAACCGAAACCGAACTTTTACATTTGGTTTGAGTTTGGGATACCTTAATTTCTACCTTGACCGAAACCGAAAACACCCGGCCCTAGTCCTGCTCCTGTAGTACATTATAGGGGCTTTGCTTATGGACCAATTAATGTGCTACACAACAACCTTGGGCCTTATCCAAAAGCCCATATCTAAATTTTACCTGGTGCAAATACAGATGACCAAAATCTATTTTTGAAAATACAATCAATAGAAGATAAACTATCATTTCCTATTACAAATTAGTGGAATCTTTTTTTGAAATAAAGTAAAATTTAGAGAAGAGAGATGGAAATGTAAACGCAAACTATAATACACTTCTATAGTAATTAAACACCTAACATGTATACTTGTTTAGTCCGGGATGGTAAACTAAACGCAAAATTATATGTTTACTTGATAATGAAAATAGCTAGGTTTCGTAGAATAAGATCTTGTTCTTAAGGTCGAGAGTTTATTGAATAGCTAAGTGAATGTGTTGTAGAGAGCAAACAATTGTAACACTGTTATTCATATACAAAGACCCCTTTAAGCCCAGAGCTCAATAACTAGAGGTGGAATAAGACCTTTTGCCAATGTAAACCATCTCTATCATTCTTATATCATTTCCCTCTTTATTTAAATATTGTGTTAAGTCACAGCCTTTTGAATAATATAAATTTCGATCATGAAAAAAGGAATCAAATTAACTACGGCTCATTTCCCTCCTTATCTAAATATTGTGTCAAGTCAATGCCTTTTGAATAATATAAATCTCATGAAAACACTACACCAGAAATGTCAAACAGGCACTGCTCAAAACCGTGCCAAAATGGATTTGGAACGGCTCTCAACCGTAACCAAAACCGGCGTGGTTTTTTTTTTGGAACGGCCTATTTCCGTTCCTATTCCGTATTATATTTTGGTCAAACCGTACCATTTTTACAAAAACTTAAAACGATTTTGGAACGGCTACAAACCGTTCCAGATAAGTTCCAATTTATATAACTCACTTTCCTTTTCATTTTTTTATTTGTCCCACGTGTAATTTTCTCATTCCTCCACGTGTAAACATCGTATTCATCCACGTGTCAGCTAGATGTTAATACATGTGAAAAGTTGGTACTCATTTGGAACGGTTTTTATCGGTGCCAAATCCGTAACAGTTTGAAAAGGCAATTTTTGGATAGGATGTTTTAATTTTTTGTCTAGCCACATTTTTTAGCACTTTTTCAACACCATCAAATCTTAAATAATAACCCACACAAAATAATCCAATCAAATCCAAATTAACACCATATATATTTCAATTAAAAAAGGCAATCCAATCCACATAACAATCGCCAAGTCTAAATTAATAATATTACAATGCACAAAATATTGATGTTAAATTAAATACAAATTAAAACTAATATTACAATGCACAAAACCCTCGAAGTTTAACTCGTCCAAGCTTCTTCACCATTTATTAATAATGATCCCTTGCTACTTGGTAAATATAGTATTTCTGTAAAGAACATAAAAAATATATATATGTTAGAATTGAAGATAAATGACATACAAATTAATTGACTGTACGATTTCAATATCAAAATGAATGATTATGCTAATTTAAAAAATATATTTAGAAAAAAAATACTACAATTAGAGCTGTCAAGTAAAAACGTTGACTCGTAATATGGTAGAGAGTTCACTTTAATTCAAGGCCAAATATAATGACATTTAAAGTAATTTCATTCACCTCTATATCAAGAAATTCAAATCTTAGTCATAACACTCCCGATGAGATACAAAAGAGAAGGGACAAAGGCAGTACTATAAACAATGCTGCATATATTACTTAAATATACCACTTTCCATGAAGATAGACAAGCTACTTTATGAACTTCACATGGAAATTATGAGCTTAACTGGGAATCCAACAGCATGAGTTGATTGCGGTAAACTTGGATTATCAAAAACACTAACTCAATTCTTAATTTGAGCACAAAGAAACAATATACACCTAGCAACATAAGGAATTCATATATTTGTAATATTTCCCACATGGGATTTATGTTCATTAATTAATTCATATAATTGATTTACCATCGATTTTACTATCACTCCATGAGAAATTTAAGTAGTACATAGTAAAAAAAAATTGACAAATTTATGCAGCAAGTCTATGAACTGCTGAAACAGAATAATTGGTTTAAGGAGCTTCATTCTAATTAGAAACAGACTAATACATGGAATTACTTAAATACAATACCAGAAGAAACCTTGTACATAATGACATGAAGGTACACGTGCATGATGAAACTATTCCATCACTCAACGTGTCACTCAAAATAGTGTTAGATCCATTTAATCAAATGGGAGATATCCTGCCATTAGAAAAGACCCATTTTTTAGTTTCTTTAATATTTTCACTGGATTTCCTCCCCTTTTTAAAATTATTCAATAAATAAATAAGAATCCTATGTATAGAAGATAAGTTGTACTTATACAATCTGTAGTATCAAACAAATATAATAGCAATAGTATTAGAGCTTTAGCATTAATATTAGTTTGAATATCCAAACTTACAAATTCACTTCAATCACTACCAAAATTCTGACTGGTATCATTCTAGGTATGTAAGCATAACTCCACAAGATACTTTAATTGCCTGTAAACTGGAAAATAAGAGAAGCATAAACAAAGAAGAAAACAACATTTATTGAAAAGAAAGTAACTTGAGTTATCAAAAGAGGAATGTAAATAAGACTAAGAAAACATATGGAGAGAGCAAGTGAAAGAATGGAAACTAATTTTTAAATGTCTCTTGTTCTTTTCTACTCGCTATGAGCAAAAAGAAAAAGGGATCTCACTTGTAAGAAAAGAAAAAGGGATCTCACTTGTAAGAATTGGTGAACTTAGATAATCATGGAACGTCAACACGGTCTTATATAAGCTTTCTTTTAATTTCTTTGTTTGAGTATATTATTGTAAAGAAAAGGAAAGGTGTGTATTTATCTATAAAGAGGGGGAGGGAGGGAAGGGGAGAGAGAGAGAGAAGTACCGCAGAAGCCAAGTGCGTCACCGCGCAGCCAAGTGTGTCACCAAAGCAGCCAAGTGTGTTATCGCGCGGCCAATTAACAGTAATATATGAAAATACACAGCATATAAGTCGAAATGGGGCTATTAATTTGAGACAAATGGAGTATATAATACATGTACATAATTATATATGCAAACATTACCCTTTGTTTGTGAGTTTAGGGAAGAAAAAAAAGGGAGAGAAAGTCTTAAATATGAGAGAAGAGAAACTTTCTTTCTTTCTTTCTTTGTGTTTGGGAGTTTAGAGGGGAAAGAAAGTCACTTTCTCTCCTTATTGTTTGTAAGTGGGGAAGAAAGGAAAAAAATTAGAACTACCATTTTATCCTTGCACATAACACATAATTTTAAAACTAATTTATTAATAAATATGAAGTATAAAAAAATTGTCTTTGATTAATAAATATAAGGTATAAAAAATGAGCGTACCTAGTTTTTTAGAACTTTGGGAGTTGCTAGTGTTAACGATTCTGCAATTTTTTTGGAGAGTTTCTAATAGTATTGTTAAGTATCCTATCCTCTCCAGATTCAATAGTAATGTTTAGGCAGAATTTCGCAGCACAGATTTAATATATCAACAGCAATGACTGCTTCACAACAAATTTAACAGCAGCAACAAAATAGATTCAGAATAGCAGCAGAAACAACAGTTGATTCGCAGCAAGAAAAAACGATCAAAACCACTACTTCTCAGATCCAAAAAGCACCAAATTTGAGTATACAAAATAAGCTAAATCTCAATTATATCCACAGCAAATCTATCCAGCAAAAACAACAATGGAAGCAACGGATTTCAAGTATTACACCACAAAAGCGTATCAAGAAAAGTTAGGAATGATAATACCGAATTTATGAAGAAGTATCCACGCAAAAATAGAGAGAGAAAGACAAAATTTACAACACCACCGTGAACACCACAGCCAACAGAAAAATATAGCAGGTCCGAAAATCCCCCAAATCGCTCTCTTACCTTGAGAGATGACTATACAAATCGAATGCCACGCTAATCTCTAGAATCTACCAATTACAAATCAACAAGAACTTATGTTCTTTATTTCTTCTAGAGAGAGAAAGAGAAACGAGAGAGCGAAAGGGGAAAACTAGGGCACAAAACTCGTGTGTTGGCTGCTGCGGCTAAATGAGGGAGAAAGATATGTATATACGTGAATGAAATGGATGGCTGAGATTACTTTAATCAAACGGTCACAAATAAAAGAGAAGAAATATATCCTTTTTAACTCATTAAAATAAATAACTTAACTAACAACCAATAACCAAGCCTCTTGGCCCAGTGGTATAAGGCTGTCACTGAGACAACTTTGGGTCGACTTGGAGCTTCCAAAGTCGAACCCCGGCGTTGTCAAAATAATGCTTGGCCAGCGGCAGTCACGAACCGCGAGCGGAGATTAGTCGAGGTGCGTGAAAGCTGGCCCGAACACCCCGTGGGGAAAAAAAAAAAAAAAAAAAAACTAACAACCAATCAAATTAGAACAATATTTTTAAAAAATTAAAAATATTATTTTAAGACAAAAGAAATAATATATATTTGGGGATTTCAATTTTTTTGTTTTTCATTTTTTTCATTTTTTAATCTAATTAACAGATTAAGTAATGTCTTAATCGTTACACAATTTTTTTTTATGTTAAATATTTAAATAAGAGGATATAATAATATTAAAATAATATTATTTGTATTGGTAACAAATATTTCATATCAGTAAACTAGGTAGTTTTGCGTAAATATTTATTTAAAAATGGAACAAAAAATAAATTATTTTTTATTTATTCAAATATCTCAAATTAATTAATTTATATATTTAATCAATGAACCATATGTTATCATAGCAAAAATATAAGTTTACTTTTACCATCAATCAATATCAAATTTATGTTTTTTTAAAAAATAAAATAAGAAAAATCAACTTTAGAGTAATAATTTGACACAGAAAAATAAATTTATGTATAGCCGAAGTTCAATTTATATATATATATATATATATTATATTGATATATGGTACAATGATTATATATCAAGAGTATATATATTCATTTATTTTTTATTAACAAAACTTCTTACATCGAATATTGAAAAAACCCCATTTGTCAACTTTATAAATATACCTTTCAAGCGCTTAGGAATATCTTTCTACTCATCATAAACAATTTTCCTACTCTCTCTACACCCAACGTTAGACAAAAAAGTCTGCCCCTGTATTAATTTCTCTGTAAATATGCACAATAGAAAATTCCATTTTACTAAGAAACTTAAAAATGCTTTTTATCTTCATCTGAATATCTCAAGAGTATATATTTCGTAATTCTTATATAATCCTTAAGGTTTTGTTTAGTTGGAGTTTTTACATTTTGAATTTAAAATTTAATCTTGAGTATAGTTCTTTAAAATTGTTTTTTAAAACCTAACCAAACAATACCTGAGTATCTTCTCACCTTAGAGATCGTAGATTTGAAGTTTTATGAGGTTTGCCATTTTCATGAGATCGTAAATTATTTTACACCCATTTAAAACTTTTTGTCAGATTTATAATTTATCAATTCCACCATGGGATTATTTATTTTTATTGTATTTACCAATCACGAAAAGTTTCACATTAATCAGATATTTGTAACTATTTAATCAGCACGCTTAGTTTTACTTAAATTTTATGCAGCTCATAATTTAATATATAATCCCACTTCTAAATTGAATATTCTGATGAATTTTTGTATAGATGATATATTATTTATATAAATCATCTTCACCAAATTTTATGAAAAAAAATTCATCCATTTGATCCTCAAATTAAGTTTGACTTATTTTTAAATTTTAGTGGGGTGAGAAGACTGATTTAAATGGTGCATTTAAGGACGCCCCTATAATTACCGAGAACAATAAATGAGAATGTTGGACAAAATCACTTTAATGGTAGTTAGCTGTTGGCCTTCTTTAATTTTAAGTATTATTAGTGTAAACACTCTTATTAGTGTAAGGTTTCTAAGTATAATTACTTATGGTTATATTATAATATTTTGTGAAATTAAATAACAAAAAGACAAAATCAAAAATTCAAAAACCTGACACTACTTCAGGATTAACGAACTGTGTTCAAGCTTTATAATGTAGTAGATTGATTTGGCACGGTAAAACAAATATTTAAACCCAGTGTTACAATATTTAAAATATATATTATGTTAAGGCACTAATTATTTTACAAATACATGGTAGCAGCGAATTCCCTAGTTATAGAATTGGTTAATATTTAGTTTTTTACTTGAAATCAATTATATAAATTTTGCTGAATGAAATTAAATTATCATATTCAATTTTGACAACCGAACACAATTAAATGTGAAAATTGTAAACTGTCTAATTTATAATTTTATAAGGGGCAACTAAACGAGCCATAAGTATAACAATAATGTTTTTCTAAACTAATCTGTGAAATCTTACATTCTTTGTTAATTTTGTCCATAGACATCAATGTTAAGTATAAGCACTAGTTATTTTACAAATGCATGGTAGGAGTTAATTCCCTAGTTATAGAATTAGGTAATATTTATTTTTTAACTTAAAATTAATTATATAATTTTTTAAAATGAAATTAAATTATCATATTTAATTTTGACAACCGAGCACAATTAAATGTGGAAATCGTAAACTGTCTAATTTATAATTTGATAAGGGGCAACTAATCGAGCCATAAGTATAACAATGATATTTTTCTAAACAAATATGTGAAATCCTACATTCTTTGTTAATTTTATCCATAGACATCAAAGTTAAGTATAAGCACTAGTTATTTTATAAATATATGATATGAGTGAATTTCCTAATTCTAAAACTGAGTAATATCTAGTTTTTTTTACTTGAAATTAATTATATAAATTTTGATGAATGAAATTAAATTATCATGTTCAATTTAGATAAAATACATTATAACGTTTCAAGCTATTATTAATTTCTTAATCACCAAAAAACTATATGTTTACTTAAGATGCAAACCATATATTTAATTTTAGTGCGACTAGTTTTAAATTTAATTTTAGAATAATATGTAGAGATTATAAAATAACTATACTATACAAAAAAAAATTATTTTTCATTTTTAACAGCTAAACAAAAGGATTCGCAAATAAAAGTACTAATAGAAAAAAATATTAATTGCAAACTTTGTTCCTTAAAAAAATATTTAATGTAAGAATCACTAAGACTAAGTTATTGAATATTAATTATAAAAAGGTTTAACTATACAGTATGTAGGTTTTACAAAATGTAATTAATTAATTTTAAAATATAAATAATATAAATTTTAAAAAGTCAAAATGGTCTTATTTTGAGAAAAACATGAAATATGGGTATTTAGGCATAATTTTCATTTTCATTATGCTATTAGAAAAAGTGAAAAAAAAAGTAATATGTTTTATTATATTTTGTAAAATAAAATTGAATATTTTGAAGTGAAATTATGAGCGGAATTTTCTAGAAATGATTTCAAAATTGGCTTTTCAAATCGGCGGGAGATTTGGTCAAAGAGGGGGAAAATGAAATGACGATAGGAACCATTTTGGCACTGCTATAAACCGTTCCTGTTTGGCTTTCCAAGTTGGCGGGAGATTTGGTCAACGGGGAAAATGGTAATGAAGATAAAAACTGTTTTGGAACGGAGAAAAACCGTTCCAAAACAGGAACGGTCTAAACCCTTCCAAATACGTGGCAAGTACTACCAAAATCTGGAACGGCTTAAAACCGTTCCAAAAATGCGTGCCAGTTACCGAAATCTGGTGTAGTGAAAAATGATCAAACTACAGTTAGCCACGAAATTAAAATATAAATTTTATGCAAAATTTTGGACCACTTGTGTACAGTTAGCCACGAAATTAAAATATTTAGTACCTAACATGTGTATTTGTTTAGCCTGGGATATATGGTAAAGTAAACGCGAAATTATGTTTAATTTAATACTGAAAATAGCTAGGTTTGGTTATAAAAAGTCTTTAGTTGTTTACAAGGAGATCAATTAAAACTGAATTAAGAGATAGAAAACTAAACATGAGAGGTGGTTCTCTGGAGAATCATATAAGAGTGCTTTTAAACGAAGGGTATTACTGGAGGGATAAACCTTGGCCCATCATATGCAGAGTTCCAAATGACATGTATAACAACAGAGTTGTGGATGATCCACAAGCATATAAGCCGGAGCTTGTGTCCATAGGTCCATTTCATTATCAGAATGAATTGCTACTGCCTATGCTACAGCATAAACTCCGGCTTTATATCGGACTATCGGAGTGTCTGTACGGATCATCTGCTATAGAAAATGATCTCAAGAAAACGGTTGACGCATTGGTACAGCGTGCAAGACAATGCTACTCTGAGAGTTTTCACACCATCACAGACTCCGATTTTTCTTGGATGCTTACCCTTTATGCTTGCTTCATCCTTGAAGTTTTCCGCTACGATTTTCTCAACTCCAAAAGTACCAACAAGGCAAGTCAACTATCGTTCTTGTTTTTTTATCTTTTAATGCTGAATTGGATTAAAATTCGACATTAAGATACGATTCCAAGATTGATTATAATATTATTCCAATGGTACTTCTATTCTTTTTATTAATTAGTATTAATATATATATATATAATAAGGATAAAATTATAAAAATGTTGTGTATTAGGCATTTAGAGTTAAATAGAACTAAGGAAAATTTTGACTTTGCACTCCCTATTTTACCTCCTAATTGGAATCTGCACCCCATATTTTTTTATTTTTTTTGACTTTCCATCTTGCCTTTAGCGGACTCATTTAGTTGTTGTTAAGTCAATTTTTTCTTGACCAAAATGCCCTTGTGGCTACTCACTCTATTTAATTTCTATTTGTGTATCCACTCTAAATTTCAAAAGACAATATATATAGAGAGGGTCTTCATTGCAACTTAAAAATATATTACTATTTTTTTTGAAAAGTAAAAATATATTACTATAAGCCCATTTTAGTAAAATACGATATGTTTATGCCTGTATACACATGTAATGTATACATTAATCTTGTAATAGCTGAATGATCTCTTTATGTTTTTTTACTTTGTTATTTTTTTTATTTTAAATAATAATCAAACGTGTGTGATTAAAATATGTTATCATTTCATCTACAATTCTTCATTCAGTTAAGAAGTCATACCAGCATATTGGCAAAAAAAAAATTTGAATTAAAGGTTAATTAGGAAGTTTTTTTTACAAAATAAAATATTTAAAATTATAATTTCGTGACGTGATTGAATAGCCTAAGGTTCTTTCAAATTCCTTTTTAAAGTTATTTTTATATCAGAAAACATGAAATTCTCCCTAACCTAAGTTGAATAGTCACTCCCAAGATGTTAATCAAAGTATAAGTATATGGTATATGGTAGCAGTTTCCTATTACTTTCTATCTAAGAAACACGGACAATCCTTTAAAAACTGACATGTTTGTGTCGTATCTGTGTCAAATATCGACACTTCATGCACATGTGTATACCACCTCTTTTCATGTGTCTATAATTAAAAATATATAGGGGCAATTAAAAAAAAATGCTTATTAGAGAAAGATTTTCACACTAAAGCCAAAGAATAATTTTTTTTTAAATAAAGGGCCTATTTTTTATTTTGTTGATAATATGACATGTGTCTTTTTTTATTATTATAAAATGACATCCCAACCCTTAAAATAAACTAAAAAATACCAATATGCATTAAAATATGGATTGCAATATGAACTTTACAATTTATATTTCACTGCAATATGAACTTTGCAGTCCATATTTTTGGTGCAAAGTTCATATTGCAGTCCATATTTTACTACAATGTGAACTTTGCAGTCCATATTTCTAGTGCAAAGTTCATATTGCAGTCCATATTTCAATGCAATATTCATATTTTTTTGTGCAAATTTCATAAAAAGGGGGTAATTTAGGTAATATATAACATGTTTTTATTAATTAAATGATATTTAAATTTATTCAAATACATTCATTTAAAATATAAAACAAAATAGGCCTCTTACACTAATTACTAATTAAAAATAGGCCCTTCATTCAAAAAAATATTATTCATTGGATTTTTGGTAAAAATCAATGTATAATAAGCCCTTCTACCTAATTTTTAGAAATATATAAATTTTATTTAGGACACATTTCTAAATACTTCTTGGACACTGCCATATAATTCTCTTATACTTTTATTATATTGTAATACAACTTTATTTTATGTCGCAAAGTAAACTCAATTATGTGAAAACCCCAAAAGAATGGTTATAGTAATTAAAAATTAAATTAGAGATGAAAGATTGTATCATAGTACATCTTAATAATTTTTTATTTATATGGTATAAATATATTTAGTTACATATATATTTTAAAAACATCAGATATTACTGGTTACTTTGAGTATAAAATTTTATAAAGAGGACATAAAACGTTTTCGGAGAATGAATTCACATTTAAAGCGTAAAATGCAAAAACGCCAAAATGATGTCCTCGCCATTTTCACTCTTGCAATCTTCGTTTTCACTGTTTTCATTTTCGAAAAATTCATTTTCTCATTTTCATTTTCTGAAAATATTCTTAGAAAACATTCTCCGAAAACGTTACCGAGCAGGCCCTAAGCTTCTTGATAAGACTACACATTCAAATCAAATTAATACTAATTCACTATGAATATAAAATGGACATAAATCGAGCTAAAGCATCTTAGAGAAATATTTTAATCACATATTTTAATTACATGGATGCCATAGTGTGAAAAAACCCATAAGAGATGCAAATATTACAAAATATATGTACAAAGACACAAATAAACATAATTTACTAGAAATGTGCTTCAGATTAAGTTCTATAGGCTGAGAAGCCGTAAGGGTATTTTGATCAAGAAAAAAGTATCATAACATCAACAAATGGGATCCACTAACAAAAGGACAGAATCTAAAGAAAATAAAATGTTGGCTGCGCCTCAAGGGGTAAAACGTTGGATGCAAATTCAAAATTTTCTGAAAATGTAACCCTTTCATTCACTATAATGCATTCAAAGTTCAGCATTTAGAAGCTAAACAGTCGAGACCCCTCATTCACTTTGAATCATTTAAGTGTAAAATATGATCCGAATTCATGAAAGCTTTTCTCCTATCTACCAGGGAATTGTTGTTGTTAGAGAATATTGTGTATAGTTGTTGACTTTTGTTCCTTTTCTCATATTTCCTCCAGCCCTATATATTAAGGGTCTCTATGTATTATGACAAATTATCAATTCAACATATATCTTTCTCTCATATCTCTCATCAGGTTAACATGGTATCAGAGGGATATTTTATCCTCAAAACTCCATGAATAGCCAAGATCCAACATCGATCCCAACCTAGTATTCCACAACAAAAAGAAAATAAAAAAATAAAAAAAATTACATTAGTATACCAGTACACCATCACTTAACTTTAAGAACCCATATCTTCTTGAACCATCACTTACCTAATATTCCAGTACACCATCTCTTTCTCTTTTTCTATTAACCATCATCCAAAGGGTGCCTCCCACATCCACCGCTTCTTCTCACTTGATTGCTGTGAAATTAACCTTAAGGATGCAGCCGCCTTAAGGACTTGATCCACGCCGACGACAACGACGAGGTCTCGATCGTCGACAATGACACCACCACCTCCTCCTGCGTAATCGCCCTTCCCACCATCCTCACGCAGCTCTCCAATCCCGCGCCAAAATTAGAACTTCGTCCTCCGATCCAAACACTTAACCCCTGAATTCAACCTAAAAAATATATATATAGCTCTCCAATACCGTGCCAAAATTAGAACTTTGTCCTCACTATCGATCTCATCACTAGCCTCAACCGTCCAGCTCCATCTTCTGCTATCCACTTTCGCCTCGATCGGCGTGTTCGAATTTTCTTTTCACTGTCCACTTTTTACACCGTTCACTTTTGACCTTTCCACAGGCCACTTTCGCCTTAAAGACAGAAGGAGAAGGAAAAGGGAGATTTTAAATTAGGTTACTTAAAAAAAAAGGCCAAGTGGAAGCCACGTCATCATTGATCAACCACGTCAGTGTTGACTGACATTTGCCAGCCACGTCAGCGCCCAGTTCAGGTTCACTGCCACGTCAGCACCACCAAGTCAACTCCATTCCACATCAGTACTGCGTCAGCATTGACTTGACACATCAGCCGCCACGTCATCCCTAGCCCAACTTAGCTATTATTTCCCTTTTGACCCCATATATTTCTGTAAATGTTATTTTGACCCCAAAACCTTTTGCGAATTCCATTTTAACCCCACAACCTCTAAATTTTCACATATTGACCCCTAGATCCTCCTTTTATTTCCATATTCATCCCCAAACTCTCAAATTTCTTTCATATTTACCCAAACTCTCCAATTTTTTCCATATTTACCCAAAACCTTCTGGTTACTACCAAATCATCCTCCAATTCCTTCCATATTTACCAAAAACCCTTTCGGTTATTACCATATTCACTTCAAATCATCCGGTTACTTCCAGAATCAACCTTCAGCTAACCACACCCCATGGATCTTACCAAAATCCGTTCAACTATTTCTATCACTACCACTGTCATCCACCCATCACCTAATTCAACTCTATCTATTCCTAATAATGCTCTTGCAGAATTACTAAAACAGGTTTTATTTGGCTCTTCTCATGCAATGTCTATTGCTACAGGTAACTCTTGGTATTTTAATTCTGGCTGCTGCAATCACATGACCCCCGATCCTACAATCTTTCTCTCTAAACATTCTACCTCTCATGTTTCTCCCATTAAAACCACTGATGGGTCCCAATTACATGTCACCCACACTGGATCAGTCTCTACAGATAATTTATATATTTCATCTACCTTTCACATTCCTCAGCTACCTATTAATCTCATATATGTTGGTCAACTTTGTGATCTTAGCTTAACTGTTGTCTTTTCCTTTTCTGGTTGTCATGTATAGGATCCATGGACGAAGCAAATTATTGGGATAGGCTATAAAGTTGGTCGTATGTTTGAGCTTGTTCACCTTCATACACCATCAGATATCATCACCTTTACCCTCTCTGTTGCTCCCGCTTTCTCCACCTCCTCTCTAGAACTTTGGCACTCTCGGTTAGGCCATGTCTCTATTGGTCGCCTTAAATCTCTTATTGATACTGGTAGATTAGGTATAGTTAAGTTAGAAGATATTTCGTATTTGTCATGTCAACTTGAAAAACAACCTGCACTATCTTTTAATAAAAGTGATTATATTTCCTCTTCACCTTTTGACCTTATTCATTCTGATGTTTGTGGACCTTCTCCTCATAACACCATAGGAGGATCTAAATATTTTGTTGTTTTCTTAGATGACTACACTCGTTTTACCTGGATATATCTTATGAAAAATCGTTCTGAATTACCACAAATATATTACAACTTTGCTCAAATACTTCAAACTCAATTTTCTTGACCAATTAAAATATTCCGTGCTGATAATGTTATGGAATACAAAGAGTCCAATTTTCTCAAATAGCGTCAGCAAGGAACCATTTCTCAATACTCATGTCCTGGTACATCTCAGCAAAATGGTCGTGCTAAACGTAAACATCGTCATATTCTAGATAATGTTCGCACCCTTCTCATATCAAGCTGGTGCCCCAAACAATTTTAGGGTGAAGCAACCCTTGCTGCAGTGTACACCATTAATCGTCATCATATTCCTGCCTTCTAAAACCAATTGCCCTATGAAAGACTCTACGGCAATCCACCCAACTATAATCTTCTTAAAGTATTTGGATCTGCTTGTTTTGTTATGCTCCAATCTCATGAACATTCTAAACTTGAACCTCGCTCCCGACTATATTGCTTCTTGGGATATGGGATAGAACATAAAGGTTACCGGTGTTGGGATCTTATTTCAAAACGACTTCGTGTGTCACATCATGTCATTTTTTGGGAACACAAAATATTTTCAGCAATTATAAAATTTCATATCACCACCGATAACCCTCTTCCATTCTTTACTAGTTACATTGTCGATCTCTATACTCCTGCCTTGTCTATCCCACCTTCGAACACAACAACTTCCATTGAACCAACTCCCGAGACTACTAGTCCATCTCTCACCTCTTCCATAGATTCTGGTCCATCTACCACCACCATTGCTCAACCATATGATTCGACAACGAAATATCCTCATAATGCTGCTTTGTCTGAAAATCATGACAATCACTCACCCCATCCTCGTCAGTCTACTCGGGTAAGACAACTACCTCATTATCTTCATGATTACCATTGTTATTCTACTATCCTATCGCATCATAAACCATCTACTTATAAAGAGGCTAGTTCTAACCCATTGTAGCAGCAAGCAATGTCTGAAGAATTATAGGCCTTAGAGAAAGCCAAAACTTGGGAATTGATTTCCCTCCCAATAGGAAAGACAGCAGTTGGATGTAAATGGGTATATAAATTCAAAACCAAATCCACTGGGTCTATTGATCGACACAAAGCCCAACTTGTAGCAAAAGATTTTAATTAAGAATACGGAATCGATTACGATAAAACCTTTGCTCCAGTTGCTCGCTTAACCTCCGTTAGAAGTCTTATTACTGTTGCAGCTGTCAAAAAATGGGAGCTGTTTCAGATGGATGTGAAAAATGCATTTCTCAATGATGATATTTGTGAGAAAGTTTACATTAAACCTCCCCCAGGGCTTCCTCATTCCACATCTCATGTCTGCAAGCTTCGCCGTGCCTTATATGGTCTCAAGCAAGCTTTTCGTGCCTGGTTTGAGAAATTCAGTTCCACAGTTCACAAATTGGGTTTTACCTCTAGTCCTTATGATTATGGGCTATTTATAGAAAAACACCGATTGGTATCATGCTTCTTATACTTTATATGGATGACATGATCATTACCGGGGATGATGCTTTCGAAATTATTGAACTTAAATAATCTCTAAGTCGTCATTTTGAGATGAAGGACGTTGGTCGCCTAAATTACTTTTTGGGGCTTGGAATTTTATCTGATTCAGCTAGTTATTATGTCTCCCAAGCTAAGTATGCTTCTGATATTCTTACTCGTGCCGGCCTCACCGACTCTAAAATTGCTCTTACGCCGTTAGAAATGAATCTCCGGCTTACTCCTCTAGATGCTTCTCTCCTCAGTGATGCCATATTATATAGTCAGATAGTTGGTAGTTTGGTCTACCTCACCGTTACTTGTCCAGATATTGCTCACGCTGTCCACATTGTCAGTCAGTTCATGTCCTTGCCACGTTCTACTCATTATCCAGCTGTCCTTTGCATTCTCCATTACATCAAAGGCACCTTATTCTATGGCCTTTATTTTTCATCCACATCTTCTTTGGAATTACGTGCCTAATCTAATTCTGATTGGGGTAGGAGATCCAACTGATAGGCGTTCAACTACAGGGTACTGTATTTTCTTGGGAGACTCCCTTATATCTTGGCGTAGCGAGAAGCAATCCTTAGTCTCTCGCTCTAGTACAGAAGCAGAATATCGTGCACTCGCTGACAGCACTCAAGAACTTATCTGGCTCCATTGGCTACTCTCAGACATAGGAGTCTCTCAACACCTTACAACTACACTTGGTTGTGATAACAGAAGCGCCATTCAGATTGCTCACAATGATGTTTTTTATGAATGAACAAAGCATATTGAGTTTGATTGCCATTTTGATCGTCAGCATGTCACCAGCAATGCAATTCGCCTCCTATCTATTGCCTCTATAGATTAGCCTGTCGATCTCTTTACCAAAATTTATTGGCCTGGCCGCTTACATGATTTTGTTTTCAAACTTAAGCTGGTTTCTCAGTTACCACCCTTAGCTTGACGAGGGATGTTAGAGAATATTGTGTATAGTTGTTGACTTTTGTTCCTTTTCCCATATTTCCTCCAGCCCTATATATAAAGGAACTCTATGTATTATGACAAATTATCAATTAAATATATATATATATCTTTCTCTCATCCATCTCATCTCTCTCATCAAGTTAACAGTTGTGGACAATCCCATTTTTAAAGTATGACTGATACTACCAGCACTGAGGTTAGATTTAATCAAGATGGAGAATCAGTTACCATTCTTTATACTCGGAGAACTACATGCTATCATTAGAACTATTGATCAGGAGGAGCCTCTTTCTCTCATTGCATTCAAATTCTTTCCTCCTTTGGTACTTCGGTCTGCGAATAAAATGCCAGAGAATGCCGCCCTTGTTCGTGGAAGTAGTAGCCACATTCATTTACTTGCTTTATTCCATTCCATGTTTAAACCTAGATTACCTCGTCGCCATGCTATTTCCAGTCCCACCTCCACTTTTATATATATCCGTGAAAGCAACCAATTGATGGATGTGTCTAAATTGAGATGCACCTCAGATTTGCTCAAATATGGAATCAAATTCAGTATAGGTGATGGCTGCCTTTTAGATATTAATTACCAAGTCCAATCACCCCGACTAGAAATACCTTATCTTGTTATCAACCACATAACCATATCCGTTTTTCGTAACTTAGTAGCGTATGAACAACTATGTGATCGAAGAGATCCGTCTTATTTTACACCCTACATTATGTTTCTCGCTCAACTTGTGAAGACGCAAAAGGATGTTGAAATGCTCTGTAACCGAGGAATTATGAATCATACACTTGTTAGTGATGATTAAGTGGTCATGGAGATTAAGAATCTCTCCAACGAAAGCTACATTTGCATATGATCCACTCGACTGCTACCTTCATATGCCAATCGAATTTATCATTAGTCTCTAAAATGATAGGTGGAATTGATTATTTTAACACACCTAAAAAAATCTATGTCATATATTCTCGCACTTTTTGGATTTTATATGTCACCCATCCATAACATCTTTACCATATTATTGCCATCCAAAAAAGTTAGACATGGCTTCACCTTGCACTGTGGTCAAACAAAATGAATACATATCGTCTCTTAATGTTTTGACATCAAGCTATACATAAACAGGAGGTAGCGGGTTCATCCCTTCTTGCTCTTGTATGTTTTCGGGTGTGGGTACTCATTGTTTTCGTCCCTGCATTTTGTAAGACGTGTTTTTTGTCTTGGATCTTGTTTTAATGTTATGGTCTAGTTAATGGTATTGCATTCTTGCTTAAAAAACAAAAATCGTGTTATTTCAAAATTATTCGTATAGCTTCATTCGTTTCACACACATGCATATATGTGTATAAATATCAAAAAAAATTTAGAAAGGAACTGTGAAGACGTATTTCATTAGAGATAACGGAAAGTTACCATCATGGGAACAATGAGTACCAGGTCTCCGGAATAACGTATAATTTAAAGCAAAACAAGCTATATTAAAGCATCACTTTCCACAACAACGGGAGAAACACCATAATGCTTTGTTGCTTTGAGACCTTCACGCATTGCCATGGCTTCATCGAGTTGAACATCAAGACAAGATTGAACAAAGATAGGGCCAGCAAAAAGCACACCCGAATGGCCCCGAGCCGTAAAACCCAATCCTGCAGAGCCTTGGTTCGGCCTCATAGATCTGTCAACGTCAATTTTCATCCATCCATGATTCGTTTTACATTAGCAAATTACATTCACCATTGGAGACAAGATGGAGGAGGACAAGTCAACAAGATCATATGCTACAATGTACCCTTACATCTCAAGCAAAAAATAATCTGCATCAATAGGAATGCACTTAATGATCCATTAATTTTGTAGGAGAAGAAAGAAAAGAATAATAGAGGAAGGAAGTTCTCTTAATTAAACTTCTATTACTTTAACATCCTTCATTTCAAAGTGATTACAAAAATCTGTATAAATAACATTCCAAATACATAAATAGTTGTTATAAGTGAACATTAATTGGAAAGCTTTTCAAGGTCTGACTTTGAATCTTACCACGACAGCTATTCAAAATATGACTTTTAATCTAACCAAGACAATGAACTAATCAAAGAGATACTAACATGTTGTGCTAAGATACCGCTAGAATAAGTCTTAGCACAAGCGTAGGACCGACCGGATAATTATGCGTACAATAATTAAAGAAACAAGCACCACTGATATTCAAGCAATACCAAAAACAAGAGATTAAAGAAGAAAACAACTAACCAAGCACGCAAGTAATTAGGTGGTGTTGGCAAAACCACCACTAATCCACCGGTGATACCTATTATTGATGAGACCAATTCTGAGTACAACGCGCAAAACAAACCATAACCGCTAATTAAAGCTCTCAATACTATCTCTCAAATATACTCTCTAATCTAGCTAGTAAATAATAGTAATACAACTCATTAATAAAATCTATGACAAGGAAACTATTTATAGAGTATAAATCCTATGGGTCTAGGAATGCATAAAGCCAAAACCTACTAGAAATTGGATAATACAAATCCAACTAGGATTTGGACAATACAAATCCAATTAAGAATTGGACAATATAAAACCTAATAGGAATAGGATTCCTATACAGAGCCAAATATTCAATTCTAGACCTTGGCGATGTTTCACAAGACCCCAATGCACTACACCACGATCAAATCATCAAATAAGACCTTATCACCCCTGCCGGTGATTGAGCCCAAAAATTTCATTTCCAATCCCTTAAACAAGGCTCAATTAGCTTACAATTACCATCTAAAACCAAAAATTGCATGTAAATTCAATTTAAGCATGAAAAGAAGGCATTGCATTGTATTTCTATGTTACTAAGCCATTTTTTAGGCCTAAAATGGTTAAGAAACTGAAGTTGTATGCAAGATAGAAGGTTAAAAGCGGTAAAGTACAAGAAGAAGGTCCGAAGAACAATTAAATATCTATTCCGAGGTCCGAGACGAGGAAATCTCCGCAAACTACCCCTTAAACACTAGCAAGAAGAGAATAGCAAGTCCCCAAGAATGAATGCAAGTGTCCAAGAGTGATCCGAAGGGAAAAGAAGCTAAATCGAATCAATTCTGGAAGTTTATGAGGAAAACCTAGAACTACCGTAATAAGCCCGAGGTTGTAACTGATCAAAGTTTTTTACAATGAGAATTTGAAGAAATGTCTAGAAATATAAGTTGTAGATAATTAAATTACCTACGTGTAAGCAAAAATGGTAAGTCAATCTGAGTTCGGAGCAGAAAGTTATGAGTAAAAGAAGAAGACATCATAAAGAAAATGGGCCCAATCTTAGGTCAAAATTCAATTTTAAGCCATGTTTCGGCCCGTTTCTTCAAGGATTACTAAAACCACGACTTGAGACAATTTTTTAATATACAAAAGGTCACATATCTTATATTTTAGGGTACACAATAATTTAGAATTGATTAGTAGAGAGGTAGAGAACACCGTAACGTTCTTAGGAGCTTTTGCGTTGCATCTAACAATCAAACTTGAGAGTTTTCTTTCTTCTTTCTTCAAAATAATTGTTATTTTAGTTTATTTATAGCATATTGAGGCTGAAACATTGGTGTAATCAAGATTTAATTCATCATTCAATCAAGTTTCAATTGCAATTGATGTTCTTCATCCGGGTAAACCCTAGTTTTCTAATTTCTTCAATTTAATTGCTTTTAATCCTTTGTTTGCTTAGATATTCATATATTAGCTGTTAGGGTTCATATATATTCTAGAATTAACCCAAAACTCACATTTTAGGGGCTGATTCTAGGGTTTATAGACCCGTTTTATCGGTTTTTTGATTTATCATCAATTTATGCTAGTTTATCGTTCTGTATTCAAATAGTTTATCATTTTCCAATGATATTCATATGTGATTCATTATTCATCATAATAAATCTGATTTTTTAGAATTATTAGGGTTTTAGTTGAAATTCTTCAATTTATGTCCATTTTGAGTTCGTTTACCGTTTTAAGCATAAAATCTTCGTTTTAAATCGGAATTGAGTAATTCCAAGGCCAAAAGTTTTTAAATTTTATTCTCTATGTTCTTAGGTATGTTCCTACTATTTTTCATGATTCATATGCTTATTTTCGTATTTATTTTGGTTATGTCTAGCTAAATCGTTAGTTAGTGGTCCGTAGTGAAAGATGCGAACTTAATCTTTGAATGTAATCCAATTTAGGTTTGAATTTGATTTTTTCATTGGTTATAGATCACCTACTGAATGTTTGAGTAGTTTCTTATCTTTTCATACCTAAGAAACATGTTTCCATAAGTTAGCTCATAAATTCCATTTGATTAAGAACCTTAAAACTATCAATTCACGGATTTTTGCACCAAAACCCTAACGTGGATGATTTGAGGAAGGTATTTATCCTCTAATTATTTAGGTTAGTTTCTTAAATGAATTGGATAATTTGGCGCTGTTTTGGTATTTATTTGTGTAAGTATCGAAAAAGTGGTAGTTTTGACTTTCAACGTTCTTTCTAAGACGGATTTGACTTGAATCACGTTCAAGCATATTCAAACCTTAGGAGAGTTTTAAGCTACTTATTTTTTGGAAGTTTAATAAACTTGGATTGTTTTTGTCACGTACTAACAATACTAGGTTTCAAATTACACTTTTTCAAAGTAAAAAAGGTTCACTATCGAATTCTATTGCTCGAATCTAGTCTATATGATCTTTGTCATGCATGGGCTATGATATACTTGTAGTAGAAATATAATTTGATGGTTGGAAGGTCTAAGAGCTAAACTTTAGTGAAAAATCCTTTTTAAACTTAAATTTGGATTACCCGATTGAACTAATTTCGTACTCCCTAACTACAAATACCCCTAACATTTATTTTTTGTTGATTTAAATTCTTTTGATATTCTATTTTGTTCAATTAGTATGCTGTTTTATTTCATTTATTTGTTTTTTGTTCAATTGCATGTTCCCCTAGTACATTTAGGAAGCCTTTTTGGTAGAAAACTTGCGCTTGTGGATTCCCTTTAATTTTGCACCATAAGACTAGATTTGCCTTTAATTTTAGTTTAATTTAGCTAATAGTTTAATTTAGTTTCATTTTTTCTTTCATATTCCTCATTTCAATCATCTTTTCTTTTTCTTTCCCTTCTTGCCTCCGAGAGAGATAATTAGAAAAAATAGGTTCCTTACCTTCCCTATGGTTCAACCTTGGACTTCCCAAGTATATTATAACTTGACCGCTTGCACTTGGGCGTAATACTTCGCACTTTTTGAGTGTAGTCGAGCAGATTTCTAGCGCTATTGCCGGGGAAGGTTAACGGTTCCATTTGTTTCTTTCTAGTTTCTTTCTTTCTTTCATCCTATGATTCTGTATTAGGTCTCTGCCTAGTATATGAAATCTTGGCTTCGTGGTCCTAATAATCGCAATTCAAGTAATCCTCTGTACGAGTACCATGTCATTGCTGACAAGTACAAGTCGGACAACGAACCATCTCCATCATCTGAGTCTTCTAGTCTCACCAATTCACCAATTCACCAATTCAAGCAGCCGCATTTGCAGCAGCACAAGCAGCATGAGCAGCTAATAATGCAGTCAACCAAGAAGTTCAAAATCCTAATCTTACCTTGCGTGAACTCCTACTTCCTGGCAGAAATGCTACTCTTTCTTGCATTAATTTTTTAAATGATGCAAATAATTTCCATTTCCACAATGGCATGATTCAACTTCTACCTACTTACCATAGGTTTGAAAGTGAACAAGCCTACCTTCATATTCAAGAATTGAGGATGAATGTGCCACTTTCAGTGACCAGAACTGTTCTGAAAATACAATTAAGCTGAAGTTATTTCCTTTTTCCCTGAAGGACAAACCTAAGACTTAGTTTATCTCTCTTCGTCCTAGATCCATCAACTCATGGCAAGAACTCCAAGAATAATTTCTCAAGAAATTCTTTCCTTTACATCTTACTTCCAACTCGAAGAAGGCGATTCAAAACTTCTCCCAGAAGGATGATGAAACCTACTTCCAGTGTTGGGAGCGCTTCAAATATCTTCTTAATTCTTGTCCTCATCATGGTTATGAAAAGTGGAGAACTATCAGTTTCTTCTATAATGGTCTAGTTCCCTCCACTCGTCAGTTTGTTGAATCAATGTGCAATAGGCAATTTTTATGAAAAAGTCCTATGGATGCTGAAGGGTATCTCGAATGGCTTTCTGAAGTTTTTCAGGAATGGGAACCTAGTGCTAAGGCAAGTACAGCTAGAGTAAAGGTAACACCAGCTGGTGTTTACCAACTGAAGGATAGCGATGAAATCAGCAATAAGCTAGCTATTATTTGCCGAAAACTTGAATCTTTGGAATCAAAGAAAGGAGAATCAGTTCCTAAGCATTTTGTGGAGCAAGCTTGTAGTATTTGCGACACACTTGGTCATCTCACTAGTGACTATCCGACCATCCCAGCTCTTAGAAAAGTGTTGAACACTGATGTCAATGCTGTCATGGCAATTGGCAAATCTAATTCTTATGGGGATCAATATAACCCATCTTGGAGGAACCATCCCAACCTCAGTTGGTCTGGTAACAACTATGAAGGGAACCCCATGAAACCTTCTCAACTATTTCAGCAGCCCAGTCTAATTTCCAACCACCGCCACCACTTCAACCATTCTTTCAGCAATCCCAACCTCCTGTTAATTTTCAGTCTCAACTTCAGTAGTATCAACAACCTCAAGGTTCGAGTCCTAATTCTTATATTCCACCACATAAAAAAATTCCTGAGGAGAATTTGTAAGGCATGTTTCAACAGATGTTACAGACGATAAATCAGATGAAAGTTTCTATGGAGAAGATTGCTAGTCAAAATGATTCGAAGGGGAAGGCAGTTTTCCCAGCCCAACCTCAACCTAATCCCAAAGCCACTGATAACTCTTCTTCTTTAAGCACTAAGCAATATCAAGAGCAAGTTAAAGCTATCACTACTTTGAGGAGTGGTAGAGTTATTGACAATCAGATAGAGCCACCTCCACCTGAATATGTTCAAATAAGAGGGACGAAGTTAGAAGATGAAGAAATTCAAACTGAGCAATACACTTCTACTGAAGCTTTGAGAGAAGTTGAGATAGCTAAGAAAGTTGAGGCAGAAGCTGAGAATATGAATGATGTTCCTGAAAAAGATGAAACTTCAATTCCTCACATTCCTATTCCTTTTCCTCAAAGGTTGCAGAAGCCGGCTAAGGATAACCGTAAGTCTGATCTTTTTAAGCAAGTGAAGATCAACATTCCTCTTTTGGATGCAATCAAGCAAATTCCTTATTATGCTAAGTTTCTTAAAGACTTGTGTACCATAAAGAGAAGAGTCTCGGTTCAAAAAAAGCATTTTTAGCTAATCATGTGAGCTCGATCATTCAACATAATTTGCCCGCCAAGCGAACGGATCCTGGTTGTCCTACAATTTCTTGTTACATTGGTGATCAAAAGATTGAACATGCTCTCCTAGATCTTGGTTCTAGTGTGAACTTACTCCCTTATTCTATTCATTAGTAGTTAGGTTTGGGTGAGTTAAAACCCACAAGAATTACCTTGCAACTAGCTGATCGTTCCGTGAAAGTCCCACAAGGAATAGTTGAAGATATTTTGGTTAAGGTTGATAACTTTGTCTATCCAGTTGACTTTGTTGTTGTAGATACTCAACCTATGGCTAATATTAGTACCCAGATTCCCATTATTCTAGAAAGACCTTTCCTTGCTACTATCAATGCTATTATCAGTGTTAGGAATGGTGTTATGAAGCTTTTGTTTGGAAATATGACTCTCGATGTCAATATTTTCTCAATTCCTAAACAACCAGATCTTGAAGAAGACGATGTTCGAGAAGTCAGTTATTTGGATACAGTTCTGGAGGAATACTTTAGTTTGTTGCAATATGAGGATCAAGTTTAGTCAACTTTGACTCATTCTCTTTCTGATTTTGAAGTTTATTCTCCTATTAAGAATGAGATAAGTGAGGCAGTTTTTAATCTCAATTCCAGCAAAGATTCTGAAGAGCCCGAAGCAGAGTAGGCTATGTGGACTGAAAAGTTTGAAGAACTCCCTCTGAGTAATTCTTTAGTCATCCCTTCTGTGTTCGAAGCTCCCAAATTGGAACTTAAGCCCCTACCCCAGGAGCTAAAGTACTCCTTTTTAGGAGAATCTGAAACTTATCCTGTTAAAGTTTTAAGTAAGTTGAATTCCACTCAAGAGTCTGAGTTTTTTAAAGTTCTTAAGTTTCACAAAGATGCTTTAGGATGGACAATAGCTGATCTAAAAGGTATAAGTCCCGATATATGTACTCATAAGATATACCTTGAAGAAGATGCTAAGCCCTCTCGTCAAATGCAAAGGAGGTTAAATCCCAACATGAAAGAAGTAGTCCACAAGGAAGTTCTTAAGCTTTTAGATGTTGGTATCATTTACCCTATCTCTGATAGCAAATGGGTAAGTCTACTCAGGTTGTGCCTAAGAAATCTGGCATAACTGTTGTTCATAATGCTAAAGGTGAGCTAGTTCCCACACGTGTTACCACTGGATGGCGCATGTGTATTGATTATCGCAAACTTAACTTTGTAACTAGGAAAGATCATTTTCCACTCCCATTTCTTGATCAAACTTTAGAGAGAGTGGCTGGTCATTCTTTCTATTTATTTCTAGATGGTTACAGTGGTTACAATCAAACCGAGATTGCTCCTAAAGATCAGGAGAAAACCACTTTCACTTATCCTTTTGGTACTTTTACTTTCAAAAGAATGCCTTTTGGCTTGTGCAATGCACCAGCAACCTTTCAAAGGTGTATGATGAGTATCTTAAGTGACATGGTGGAAAAGTTTCTCAAAGTTTTCATGGATGATTTCTCTCTTTTTGGTGATTCTTTTGAAGATTGGCTCTAGAATCTAGAGAAAGTCTTGATTCGTTGCAAAGACAATAATCTTGTTCTGAATTGAAAAAAATGCCATTTCATGGTTACCCAAAGTATTGTTTTAGGTCATATTGTCTCAGCTGAAGGAATCCAAGTGGATAAGGCAAAAATTGACCTTATTGCTAATTTGCTAGTTTCCAAAACTATCAAAGAGGTTTGATCATTTCTAGGCCATGCTGATTTTTATAGGAGGTTTATCAAAGAGTTTAGTTCTATCTCTCGACCTCTATGTAACCTGCTTGCCAAGGATGCACCATTTGAATGGACTTCAGCGTGTTAAGAAGCTTTTGACAGGCTCAAGGAAATGCTCACAACTGCACCCATTGTACAACCACCCGATTGGAGCTTACTATTTGAGCTTATGTGCAACGCTAATGACTATGCCATTGGAGCTGTCTTAGGTCAAAGAAAGGATAAGAATCCCCATGTCATTTACTACGCTAGCCGAACTTTACATGATACTCGTTGAACTACTCTATGACTGAGAAAGAGTTTATAGCAATTGTATTTGCTTTAGATAAGTTTCGTTCCTATTTGGTTGGATCACCAATTGTCTACTTTACTGATCACTCAGCAATTAAGTATTTTTTTATGTAGAAAGATGCGAAAGCAAGATTAATTAGGTGGATCCTACTGCTCCAAGAATTTGACTTGATTATCAAAGATAAGAAAGGAGTAGAGAATGTGGTAGTTGATCATTTATCTTGGCTCGTTAGCGAAGTTCGAGACACAGACAATTTACCTATTCAAGAAAATTTTCCAGACGAAAAACTAATGGATGTTCGTAGTTTGCTATGGTATGCAGATATCGTAAATTATCTCGCCACAGGAAAGGTTCCTGATTGGCCTTGTCAAGAGCGAAATCGATTCTTTACCTTGGTGAAGAATTTCTATTTTCATGATCCGTACTTGTATAACACTGTCCTAATCAGATATTCCGAAGATGTGTCCCAGCAGAGGAAGTTAAATCCATCATGTATGCTTGTCATGAAGCAGCATGCGATGGCCATTTTTCTTTCCGCAAGACGGCTGACAAAATTATGCAATGTGGTTTCTATTGGCCAACTTTTTTCAAGGATGTCAAGAGCCACTGCAGAATGTGCGCTCTCTGTCAGATCTTACTTGCCAACTCAAGAAGAAATATGGTGCCTCTAACTAATATCATGTCAGTTAAAATTTTTGACTGTTGGGGTATAGATTTTATAGGGCCATTTCCTCCTTCGTTTGGGCACCAGTACATTCTTGTCGCTGTCGAATACGTATTTAAATGGGCTGAAGCCATTCCCATTAGAAATAATGATCATTTCACGGTCATTACATTCCTTAAACAGAATATTCTTTCTAGGTTTGGCACTCCAAAAGTGATAATAAGTGATCAAGGCAGCCACTAATAAACCGTTCAAGAAATTGATGCGGCATTACAGAGTGAATCACCGAGTCTCTTTGGAGTATCACCCACAGATAAACGGGCAAGCTGAACTAGCCAATAGAGAGATCAAGAGAATTCTCGAGAAAACAGTCGATGTTAATCGAAAAGACTGGTCTATTCGTTTGACAAATGCTTTTTAGGCTTACCAAACTGCCTATAAGACGAGTTTGAATATGTCTCCTTATCGGTTGGTTTATGGTAAGTCATGTCATCTCCCTCTGGAAATTGAACATAAGGCATTTTGGGCTATCAAAGCCATGAACTTCGATCTTCGAGAGAGTGGTAAAGAGAGGAGCTTGCAGCTGAATGAACTTGAAGAATTACGTCATGATGTGTATGATAATTCTAGAATTTTCAAGGAAAAGACAAAGCGTTTCCATGATCAGAAAGTCTTGAGAAAGAATTTTGAGCCCGGGCAAAAAGTTTTACTTTATAATTTAAGGCTCCATTTATTTCCTGGTAAACTTCGGTTAAGATGGACTGGTCCATTCAAAATTCGTACAGTCTTTCCTTACGGAGCAGTGGAATTAGAGAATCCAAAAGATGGCAGTACGTTTAAAGTCAATGGACATCGATTGAAGCCATTTTTCGAGAAGCTTGATGACAGTGAGGAAAACATTGAGTTGGGGGAGTTGGGGGACCCAACTATGATGCAACTGGATGATCGAGAAGATTTGCCAAATTTTGTATACTTTGTATATTTTTGTTTATATCCTTTGTATATTCATTTTCATTTTCTTTGTTTCATGTGTTTCGCTATCATTCTTAGTTGGTAATCTCAAATCCCAATTCGAACCGCTTATCTTTTCAAATTTACAACACGTATAAACTATCTTAGTTAACGCTCTGTAAATTATTTTGCAACACAGGGACTGTGTCGTTCTGAGTTGGAGGAGAGAGAAACCACTAAATTATGTGCATTTAATCCTTCTATATCGTTCTCATGAATTCAAGGAAAATTTTTCATTTTTTTTATTTTAATTTTGGCTTTTTGGAGCATCAGTCGTACAGGAAGCTGTCAGTTGCGGTTAACCGCATTGACCAGTTGTCTCTAGCATGGATAGGTCACTAGCTAAGCTTTTAGCTAGGATGCTAGGAGGCCACGATGCTGATAAGTCCAAGGGTTCTGAGGAGAGCAGTGAGGAAGAGTCAAATGGTGATGGAGGAGATTACCAGGAGACAACAGATGACTCCACTGGCCCATCGACTAGTTACGCTAGGGATTAGAATTTCATTGTGTTCAATGTTTAGATCTCGTACGCATAGGTTTTTGCTTTAAGGAGGTGTTTGCTTTTTATGTATTTCATTTCGAACTTGTTTGATTTATTTATATATATATTTGTCTTGTTCGAATGAAATGTTATGCTCCTATTGTTATTGTATATTTATTTTCATTTTCATTTTAATTATCTGCTTACCTACATTTCATCTGCACTAATTGTTTATCTAGATCCATTATGTGTGATGAAAAATAGGGGACCGTATTGCCTAGGTTGATTTTAGGGTTTTTATCAAAAATAATTTAAATTTTGATAAGCGGAATTAAAACCTTAGGTCTAACCAACTTTACTATTCAAACATGTGTTGTGTTATCTAACAATTATATCAAACAAGCACACAAAAAAGTAATCACACAACACAAAGAATTTACGAGGTATCCCTACTTGCATAGGACTAATCCTCGGGACTAACAGACAGGTACTTCACTATGACCAAAACGGAATTACAGACTCGATGACTTACAAAAATTGCTTCCCCACAATTTACGCAACAGTCTCGTCAATCCCTTGAATATAGAATCCAACCGCAGCTGGCTTGGCGTAGCGCTTCTCGCTGTTCCGGCTTACCCGTTGCCTCCTTCCACGCATTTGATCACAATCCTTCACCACCGTCTGCGATCTCCCTTATCGCGTTAGCCACTTCGCTCAACCCGTCTTCAATCGCAACCAAAGACACTCCTGCAGGACTTGTGAATGTTTAGAACCCTAGTTCTTAAAATTGAAGAACAATAGGATCTCCTATGCATTGTACACAAAATCTAGATGATGTTTCAAAACTCTCAAAAATTGATTTTAGTGTTTGAATATTTTCTCTCTTAAAAAACTCTCTAGAATCGTGTATTTTTTACTCAAACCAATGGTTATATTTAAAGAAAAAATATAGAGTCAAAGTCCTTTTTGAAATAGGTTAAAAATATTAAAAAAAGAATTTTTGCGATAAAAATACTTGCTCCATAAATTATAGACCACCGGTACAGGTCATAAATATGTGGACCGGTCCGAAATCTCGAAAAATCAATTCCATGGAAAATACCCTTGCCGGACTGGTACACAAATTGCTAATGTGTACCGGTCCACCCATTAAATTGTGTTATGCTAAGACGGGCTTGGCCCATTTATGAAATAAGGTGATTAAAAAGGCAACACGTGGGTTTTGATTGGTAAAAATAATCTTTTGACTTTTCAAAATTTTACTTTAACTTAAAAGCAATTTTTCCTTTATAAAATCAGTTAAATAAAATACTTTTTATTTATTTTTCTTTTTATTTTATTTCGCCGTATTAAATTCGTTTGAGCATCAATTCGATTCAAATTTCAGAGGCAACTTTATGGAACATGTTAGACATAAAAAAAATAAGTTTTCCTCAATAATTTGTATCGACTAGGCTTTTCCGAATTACGACAAAACTCAGTAAAAATACTTAAAAATAGATTTAACTCAAAAGCTTTTTTAAATACGAATTTTAAGCTCGAACACCACCTATATTTTGAATCAAACCATAAAACTCAACTTACCTTAGGTCCTGAATTATGTGCAATGAATCCGGTAAGTTTAGCGAACTTCCGTTAATTGTCACGTCTTCAAATCTTCAATTTGACTCAAACAATTACAACGGAAAAAAGTGTTCTTGGTATCGGAATCAAGCCAACTAAAAATATAAACCTAACAATCTCCCCCTTTGGCTATTTCGATGACAAAACACATACAACTAGTACAGACGCATTCGACGCGATGTCGATAACATCTCATTACAGTCCTCTATGTCGAGTTAGTCCATACAACAACAAGACTCAAAGACATGCCTAACTCTAAGTCTCGATGTTGGCTGCAAACGCTTCACAAGGAAAAAGAGCGAGCTGGATAATTAACCTGTTAATCCTGAAACACCAAAGCTCAACAAACACCTAGTGAAGCGTGGGCATAAGGAGATAATCAAATAAGCAAAAAATTATATATCTCTCCCCCTCAAAACATTCCTACTTTACTACTTCCCCTCACATGAGCATTCTCCCCCTTCATCTCTCCCCCTTTTTGTCATAGGAATAGACAAAGTAATGAGCATGGATAGTAGCAAAGCATAGAAATAACAAGAATTTATGCAAAGCTTATAATATCAATTAACGTAAATTGCAAATCCTGTTCAAGTAAAGAGATTATAGCTAGCAAAGATATCCACAAATCTCAAAACCTTCTAACTAAAACCTCAAGAAACCCTTCTATCACCAATTCTCAACTTTTCATGGATTTGGTTTGGAATTTCAAGAGCAAAACTGCCCAAAAAAAATAATTTAGCACAAATACCCAAATACATTGCTATGTAACATGTATCAAATTTGGAATATATCAATTAAGCTTCAAAAACACGTGATTTCCATTAATATGATACATGTACTATGCATATAACAATTCATCAACAATTCAACATATATACGCCAAGTAACACATAGTACAAGTATATATCCCATTGTGCTATAAATATGGATCATACAAAGTACTATCGAATAATTATGAGTTTTGAAACACTCGCGCATCCATATACAAGAGAATTTAGAAAGCCTCTAAGCCATTATTTTTTCAACTAATTTTTTTTCTCCCTCAGAAGCAATCTATTTCTTTTCTCTCAAAATATGCAATTTTGCATTCAAACTTGTGATATTTTTGTGCAAGCATCTTTTTTTTTTTTGATGGAGGCTTTCACCCCTAGTGGAGGCCAGCTTTTTCCTTTTTGGTAGCTTTCGGTTCTCCTTCGACTATGGTAGCCCTTTTCCATCCCCTCTACATTTTTTCCTCACATGCTTGTCTTTTAATTTTACGTTCAAAACTACATCACCAAAAATCTCACTGCATTAATCACAATGGTTTTCTTAGACTCTCTCTCCCTAAATAAACAGTATATGGGGGCTTCTGAAGTTTCAAATTAAAAGCAAGAGTCTAAACACATGTGATTATTCAACATACAACAATGTAGATTGTGCAGTGTTGTGTGTGGGATATACACAAACACTTTTATGTGATTGAAATAACATGCTACCGGTTATCGAATTGTCAAAGCAATATGCACATATATCTCCAAATTAAGCATTTAATTATGAAAATTTAGAGATATCCGGAATAGAAAACAGTTACAATCACATGCATGCAAGTAATGAATTTTCCAAGGAATTCAGGCAATATTGCAATCGAAAATTCAAAACCAAAATCCATTTTGTTTTGGTACCTATGCGAGGTTCTAAATCCGACCAAAGCAACAAATTCACCTAGCATAGCCATTCATCCAAACAATTCTATGCTAGGCGGACTCCCTTTTCGGGACCGAAATCCTTTTAACTCGTGGAGTCCTATTCCTCTTGTGTTCCTCTTTTTCCAAAACCCTAACCCTTCTTATTTTTATTCTTTTTCCCTCTCGGTTTCGGTTTCAGTTTCGGTCTAGGAATTGGAACACTCTTCGGCATTTGTATTCAAAGCTTGCCAACAAAATTCTCTTAAGTGACCTCTCCTCTCACAGTACTCACACCAAAAGGGCTGTGGTAGTGTGTGCTTGTACACATCAAAAGGTATCACTTGATCTTTCAAGAACTTCCGAATGGGAAATTTTTTGAAAAATTGGTTTTTGAGTAAAAACTTGTTTTCCCATTTGGACGTTCTTGGTTTTCTTTGGAGCTCGAGGAGTTCTGTCAATGAAAGTTTTTGACTTTGAAGAACTAGTACCCTTAAAACTTGAATTTTGGGAAGTGGCCTTCAAAAAGACGGTCTTGGTTTGCTTTTTAGCATCAAAATTTGAGAATCCAAGTCCTTCTTTGTTATTTCCACTCTTTTGATTTGAAAGTATTGATTCAAGTTTCTTAGAACTAGTTTCTAACCCAACTTTGATGGTTAAAGCATTTTCAAGTTGTTGAGCTAGATCGCAAACGCGTTCTTCTAGTCGTTTGATTTTATCCTCATACTCCAAATTTGCCTTTTTAAAGAACTAATTAGACCAAGACAATTTTCGTTATCGCTATCAAGTTGTCAAATTTTCTTTAAAAATTCGGTCTTCTCGGCCTTTGAATTTTTAAAACTTACTTTATCCTTTTTCAAATTGATAATATCTTTTTCAAAAAAATTATTTTTGGCTGTAAGTTTTGAATTTTCCACGAAAAGTTTTTAACATTCTAGTAAAAGAGCGTCATAGGCCGATTGAAGATCCGAAAAGTCTTCCTCATCATCAGAAAGTGAAATCCTAGAATTATTCATAATATCCATGGAAAACCAAACAAATAAACGTAAATCAACCTACATGCAATTCCTAGCAAATTAAGGAAACCTCCTCTAATACCAATTATTGAAAAATAGGGGATCGTATTGCTTAGGTTGATTTTAGGTTTTTATCAAAAATAATTTAAATTTTGATAAGCGGAATTAAAACCCTAGGTCTAACCAATTTTATTGTCGAAACCTGTGTTGTGTTATCTAACAATTATATCAAACAAGCACACAAAAAATAATCACACAACACAAGAAATTTACGAGGTATCCCTACCTGCGTAGGACTAATCCTCGGGACTAACAGACAGTACTTCACTATGACCAAAACGGAATTACAGACTCGATGACTTACAAAAATTGCTACCCCACAATTTACGCAACAGTCTCGTCAATCCCTTGAACGTAGAATCCAACCGCAGCTGGCTTGGCGTAGCACTTCCCGCTGTTCCGGCTTACCCGTCGCCTCCTTCCACGCACTTGATCACAATCCTTCACCACCGTCTGCGATCTCCCTTATCGCGTTAGCCACTTCGCTCAACCTATCTTCAATCGCAACCAAAGACACTGCCACAGGACCCGTGAACGTTTCGAACCCTAGTTCTTAAAATTGAAGAACAATAGGATCTCCTATGGCATGTACACAAAATCTAGATGGTGTTTCAAAACTCTCAAAAATATATTCTAGCGTTTGGATATTTTCTTTCTCAAAAAGCTCTCTAGAATCGTGTATTTTTTCCCCAAACCAATGGTTATATTTATAAAAAAAATATAGAGTCAAAGTCCTTTTTGAAATAGGTTAAAAATATTAAAAAAGGAATTTTTACGATTAGAATACATGCTCCAGAAATTATAGCCGGACCGGTACAAGTTCATAAATATGTGGTCCGGTCCGAAATCTCGAAAAATCAATTCCATGGAAAATACCCTTGCTGAACCGGTACGCAAATTGCTAATGTGTATCGGGCCACCCATTAAATTGTGCTGCGCTGCTTTATGCTAAGATGGGCTTGGCCCATTTATGAAATAAGGTGATTAAAAAGGCAACACGTGGGTTTTGATTGGTAAAAGTAATCTTTTGACTTTTCAAAATTTTACTTTAACTTAAAAGCAATTTTTCCTTTATAAAATCAGTTAAATAAAATACTTTTTATTTATTTTTCTTTTTATTTTATTTCGCCGTATTAAATTCGTTTGGACACCAATTCGATTCAAATTTCAAAGGCAACTTTATGGAACAAGTTAGACATGAAAAAAAAATAAGTTTTCTCAATAATGCTTGTCGACTGGGCTTTTTCGAATTACGACAAAACTCAGTAAAAATACTTAAAAATAGATTTGACTCAAAAGCTTTTTAAATATGAATTTCAAGCTCGAACACCACCTATATTTTGAATCAATCCATAAACTCAACTTACCTTAGGTCCTGATTATGTGCAATGAATCCGGTAAGTTTAGAGAGCTTCCGTTAATTGCTGCGTATTCAAATCTTCAATTTGACTCAAACAATTACAACGAAAAAAGTGTTCTTGGCATCGGAATCAAGCCAACTAAAAAGATAAACCTAACACTGTGAAGCTATTTAGATACATTTCAAGCATGTTAAAACCAATGTCGTCTAGTTATTCCTCTTCCGCACATAGCACATCATCTCAAGACATGAGTCTGGATAGTTTACCTATGTTAGGGCTAGATACAGATGCCCCTAATCACAGTAATCTGAACATTTTTCTGGTCTCAAATTCATTTGAGAATCCAGTGGGTGTCAATCAGTTTACTCGTGATCCATTCGCATTTTGAAAGAATCTGTCTAAAGATGATGAAAAGTGTGAGGGAGGTGAGAATAACTACATAAACATTGATGTTGAGATGTACGAGGATAGTGAATCGGGTGAAGAGGTTACAAGTAAATGAAAGTCAAGTCAATCTACATCAGTTGCAACTGAAGATCAATCTGATTATGATCCTACTGAGCCATCTGACTGGGAGTCTGACGAACACATGGAAGAAGCTGATCAACTTGAGAAGGATCAATCTAACCCACCTGAAAGAGCTCCTTTGTGCGTTGAAGTAAAACATTCTTGGCCAGCTAAGTTCATCGAAATGGCTAAGGTAAAGAAGAGAAAGTTGTCTGACCCATCGGAACATAATGAGGAATCTGATCTTTTTGAAGATTCTGAGTTCGGAAGTTCAGAAGCAGTAACAGTGAATCTGATGACTCCAGTTCCGAAAGCAGTAATGAAGAGTCTGACAATGAGAGTTATAGCGATTCATATTAGTGGTCTGATTCACCTAATTCATCTGATGATGGTCAAACGATGCCGTGTAAGGTAGCAAATAGAAAGTTTTTCCTATTAGAAGATACCATCAATGTAAAGACTCCGTACTACTTACATCCACAAGATCAAAGGTATGTGTGGGACGACATATTCAAATTTGTGTACCCAGAAGTGGACCTCAAGGCTCACAAAAGAAGGATGGCCGGTAGAATGGTCCGTTCAACGTTCTACAAAGGCGAGCTGAGAATCATAAAACCTACATTGTGGGTTGTTGATTTAAGTGACGAGGGCAGGAGAAATTATGTTGGATCTTTCGAGATTTGGGGTATTTCAGTCTTTGTCTAGCTCAGCCACCGCCTGGATCGTACATAGAGCAGAAGGTAAGTAAGGTAAGTAGGTAAGTAGTTTAGGATTTTTCTTTTATTTCTTTTCCTTTTGTTTATTTTTAGTTTTTCGTAGAATTTTCGTTGCTAACATGCAGATTTTTAAAGATATTAGGCCGCTCTTAGGTATATTTTTCCTTTTTATTAATTTATTTCAGTCCCTTGGATCCATGCTTTTATGCTTGTTTTGTAATATTGGGGACAATGTTGGATTTTAGTTGGGGGAGGGAGACATGTGGTCAATTTTTTTCAAAAAGCCTGTATGCAAGTAACTTAGGATAGTCATTTTGCTTTATTTTTATTTTCTTTCTAAAAAAATAAATAAATAAAAATCTGAGATTGCCAATTTAAGTCGCCCCATCTAGTTCTATTTTGCTTTCTCTCATTGGGCGACGACGCATTCATGAGTTGATTTAGTATATGGTGTAGTATTAGATAAACTACAGAAATTTCATAATCTTCTTGTAGTTCAAAAGATGCATGCTAAGTTGAATTTATTTGTTAGTGCATTTTTCGATATTGCTTGATATTAGACTAATAGATCTTGAATAGTGAAATATTCTGTTCAAAATTAAAGTGGAGACTATATAACCGTGAGTTTTTGAGCCATTCTTTCATATCTGAGAGCTATATATATAAACTCTGATTCCTGAAAAGCATTTTACAAATCGATTGAGTCTCTTAAATTTTAATTTCAATTTAGTTTTATAAAGGTAAGTCCATGAGATGCTAAATTATAAAATGCCATGTAGCTGTTTGAATTTAGAAGCTAGAAGCTAAGGAAATGATATAGGCCATCTTTGTTTTAGCCACTAGCCTTAGCCAGTCCTTACATTCTATCCATAGCAGCCCTTTTGAAGCCTGAAACCTTGTTTTTATTGTTACACCTAAAGTTAAACCCGAGCTTGTACCATAAATTTCACACCTTTGGCTCGTTTGTGCAAAAGGCTCAAAAGAAGAAGCATAGTGAAATATGTTGATCTGAAAAGAAAGTAGAAAAAACAAAGAATGAAAAGTTTGCATTGAAAAATGGATATGCTGATGTTTATTGAAAATGCAAATTGAAGGTTGTATGCAATAGAATGACAATGTGGGTATTAAAGTAAAGAGGAAGAGCTGAAAAGCCTCTGAGCATTATAAGAACAAGAAAACGAGTCTTTTGAATCCTCAGTTGACCCGTTCGTTTCGTAACCATTACCTCCAGCCTCATTACAACCTAATAAAGTCCTACTTGATCCTTAGTGGCTTAGTATCGAGATTTAGATGACGAAAACGTATACAAAAGCATTCTCGCCTTTTTGAAACTTGAATATCTTTCCTAGAGACTCATGTTCTTTCATTTTAGCGTCTTTTCATTTAAACATACGTGAGGCATTTGATTTTGATTACAAATATTCCATTTAGCCCGTACGTAGAGAGATACACCTGATTCAGAACGATTCGTTTGTTGAATGTATGTCCAGTAAGAGTTTGAGTCAAAGCTTAGCATGAACTGAGTATAGAGCTATGATTGATTTTGAAAGTTGAAAGTCAATGCATTTGCCTACGCACGCACATTTATGATTTATATTTATTCTACGTCTATTTTGAATGCATTAAGATTATTATTTCTCTTGTATATCTCTTACTAATGTAGCACTAAATCAGTTTAGGTCCTTGCTGAGCCTTTTGAGAGAGAATTTATGCATGATAAGCAGCTATGGGACAAGACTTGAACTGCAATCGGGAATTTTGTGGGTATATTCACTGGAAACCCTCACGAGACACAACTCGTCCTACTAGGGGTGACCTAGGGGTTTAAAGGCTTATTGCATCCGCTTAATGCAACTGTTTAGTTTAGGATTGTGTTTTTCTTTCTTTCTTTTCTGTGTTTGTTTTTAGAGATATGTGTCATCTTATCACTCCATTGCTAGAGACTAGCATTAGGTTAGTTGGTGGAGGTGATTGAGCCCAATAATTTCATTTATAATCCCTTAAACAAGGCTCAATTAGCTTCTAGCTAGCTACCATCTAAAACTGAAAATTGCATGTAAATTCAGTTAAAACGTGAAAAGAAGGCATTAGATTGTATTTCTGTGTTATTAAGCCATTTTACAGGCCTAAAGTGGTTAAGAAACTGAGGTTGTATGCAAGATAGAAGGTTGAAAGCGGTAAAGTGCAAGAAGAAGGTCCGAAGAACAATTCAATTAATATCCATTCCCAGGCCCAAGACGAGAAAAACTCCGCAAACTACCCCCAAAGCACTAGCAAATAAGACAATATCAAGTCCCCAAGCATGAATGAGTGAATTCAAGTATCCAATAGTGATCCCAAGAGGAAGAAAGCTCAATCAAATCAATTCTGGAAGTTTTTGAGCAAAATCGAGAACTGCCGTAATAAGCCCGAGATTGTAGCTGATCAAACTTTTTCTACAATGAGAATTTGAAGAAATATCCATAAAATATAAGTTGTATAGAATTAAATTACCTACACGTAGGCAAAAACAGCGCGTCAAACAGAGTTCGGAGTAGAAAGTTATGAGTAAAAGAAGAAGGCATCATAAAGAAAATTGGCCAATCTTAGGCCCAAATTCAATTTTAAGCCATGTTTCGGCCCGTTTCTTTAAGGATTACTAAAACCACGACTTGATAAACTTGTGTACTATATAAAAGGTCATATATCTCATATTTTAGGGTACACAATAATTTAGAATTGATTAGTAGAGAGGCAGAGAGCACCGTAACGTTTTTGGGAGCTTTTGCACTGCATCTAATGATCAAACTTGAGAGTTTTCTTTCTTCTTTCTTCAAAATAATTGTTAGTTTAGTTTCTTTATAGCATATTGAGTCTGGAACATTAGTGTAATCAAGATTTAATTCATCATTCAATCAAGTTTCAATTACAATTGCTGTTCTTCATCCGGGTAAACCCTAGTTTTATAATTTCTTCAATTTAATTTATTTTAATCCTTTGTTTGCTTAGATATCCATATATTAGTTGTTATGGTTCATATATATATTCTAGAATTAACCCTAAACTCACGTTTTAGGGGCTGATTCTAGGGTTTATAGACCCGTTTTGTTAGTTTTTCATCAATTTATGCTAGTTTATCGTTCTGTATTCAAATAGTTTATCATTTTCCAATGATATTCATATGTGATTCATTATTCATCATAAGAAATCTGATTTTTTAGAATTATTAGGGTTTTAGTTGAAATTCTTCAATTTATGTCCATTTTGAGTTCGTTTACCGTTTTAAGCATAAAATCTTCGTTTTAAATCGGAATTGAGTAATTCCAAGGCCAAAAGTTTTTAAATTTTATTCTATATGTTCTTAGGTATGTTCCTACTATTTTTCATGATTCATATGCTTATTTTCGTATTTATTTTGGTTATGTCTAGCTAAATCGTTAGTTAGTGGTCTGTAGTGAAAGATGCGAACTTAATCTTTGAATATAATCCAATTTAGCTTTGAATATAATTTTTCCATTGGTTATAGATAACCTACTAAATTTATGCATAGTTTCTTATCTTTTCATGCCTAAGAAACATGTTTCCATAAGTTAGCTCATAAATTCCATTTGATTAAGAACCTTAAAACTGTCAATTCACGGATTTTTGCACCAAAACCCTCACGTGGATGATTTGAGGAAGGTCTTTATCCTCTAATTATTTAGGTTAGTTTCTTAAGTGAAGTGGCTGAGTTGGCGCTGTTTTGGTATTTATTCACGTAAGTGCCGAAAAAATGCTAGTTTTGACTTTCAACGTTTTTTCTAAGACGGATTTGACTTGAATCACGTTCAAGCATATTCAAACCTTAGGAGAGTGTTAAGCTACTGATTTTTGAAAAGTTTAATAAACATTAATTTTTTTTGTCACGCACTAGCAATACTAAGTTTCAAATTACACTTTTTCAAAGTCAAAAAGCTGAACTATCGAATTCTATTACTCGAATCTAGTCTATATGGTCTTTGTCACACATGGGCTATGATATACTTATAGTAGCAATATAATTTGATGGTTGGAAGGTCTAAGTGCTGAACTTTAGTGAAAAATCCTTTTTAAACTTAAATTTGGATTACTCGATTAGACTAGTTTCGTACTCCCTAACTACGGATACCCCTAACGTTTGTTTCTTGTTGATTTAAATTCATTTGATATTCTGTTTTGTTCAATTAGTATGCTGTTTTATTTCATTTTTTTCTTTTTAGTTCAATTACATGTTCCCTTAGTGCATTTAGAAAGCTTTTTTGGTAGAAAACTTGCGCTTGTAGATTCCCTTTAATTTGCACCATAGGACTAGATTTGCCTTTAATTTAGTTAATATTTTAATTTCATTTCATTTTTTCTTTCCTATTCCTCATTTCAATCATATTTTCTTTTCCTTTCCCTTCTTGCCTCCGAGAGAGATAACTAGAAGAAATAGGTTCCTTACCTTCCCTGTGGTTCGACCTTGGACTTCCCAAGTATATTATAACTTGACCGCTTACTGATGTGCCAAGAAATTGGTACATTATAGGGCACTATTATATATATTGGAGAGCATATATTACTACATTTGTTGTGTTTTTGGAGCTTTTCAGGTATTTGGAATTAAATTGAGAGGGTTTCGATTGAAGGAAAAAAATGGTTGTGCACAAGGCCTGAGTTCAATAAATTTCTATCACTAATTCGTACGGAATTTGAAGAAAACTCTAGAGACAAAAGTTTTAGATTTTTGAGATAGCTACGCGTGGGAGAAAACCTTGTGTCAATAGGAGATTGGAGCGCGAAGCTATGGCCAAAATACAATCAGTGCGATAAATAAATAAATTCCAGCGATTTTGGGCCATTGTAATAAAGATGGATTTTTCTTTTAATAATGGGCCAAGCCCACTTGTCCAGCCACATAAACAAGCTGCAGTAGCCAACAATCTGGAGAAGCCCAATGTATAGCCCAAGCCCATAAATCAACAAACCAATCAATTATAAAGAAGGGGAGGGCTTTGCCGCAAGGAGTTTGTTTTTGTGTTGACAGAGAGTAGTCGACAATTTGATTTTTTTCTCTTTTCCTCTTGCATAATTCTTGAGAGACAGCTATAATTTTCTTTCCTTCTTTTCTTCTCTCTGTTTCTTTTTTCCGATAACTGTGCATATATATATATATATATAGAGCATGTTTTCTTTTTCTCATTATTAATTTATTTGGAGTTCAAGAAATAACGGATTTATAAAAGAGTGGATTGCTTTTTACAATTAATTCAAAATTTTCTTCTTCAATTTATTTGTGCGTAGTAAGTAAGTATTTTATTTATTTAATTATGCATTATATAATTATGTTTTGTGTTTCAATTACAAGTGATGGGTTAAATACATTTTACCATTGCTACAAAGATAATTCAACATTTTTTACCTCTGGTAAAATCTATTTTTACCCCCGGTAAAATCTCATTTTTACTCCACTAAAATCCCACTCAACTCCACTCAAATTCCACTCATCTCCATTAACTTCCACTCAAATTCCATTCACCTCCATTAACTTCCACTCAAATTCCACTTACATCCACTCACCTTTGTAAAATTACCTTTTTGCCCCTCATCTTCATCAAATTTACTTTTTTACCATTCTAGATTTTACCTATAAATACCCCATTCATTCATTCATTCAAGACAGACCAAAAACACACAATTCTTCTTATCTAAGATTCATTCTCCTCACCAAAAATATATACTTTCTCTCCTATATAATTCAAGAAAAAATAGAAGAGTATATACTTCTATTTTCATACCCCAAAAAATAGAAGGGTTTATACTCTCTATTTTCATACTCCAAAAAATACCAACAACCTTTATACACTATCTCTCCTACACAGTTTATTATTTATTCTGTTGAAATATTTGTAATCCTAATTCTATACTTATAAATAGAATTAAGTAAATTATAGAGAGTGAGAGAAGTTGGTAGCTTGTATTATCTTCCAAATTGTCGCCTTTGAGCTAATCAAAGCAAGCACACACAAAAGGAGGACGTACCACTGGAATAGCATAAGCGCTACCGGGGGAACCTACCTTAAAAAAAAAAGTCATGTGTTCTCTTGCGCCGCATTTTTTTTTTATTCCCGAATTCACTATTGATTGGTTAATTATCTATCTTTAGATTTTGACACCATCAACAAGTTGCTAGGCTAGGTTATTTTCTAGGGTTATGATGAGTAATTTGATTGATTCCCTTCCTATTCATGAAATGCCTACCAATTTAAAGCTTTAATGTTAAAAATATTTTTTCCTATTGAATGCCTATTTTAATTGATAAAAATAAAATTGGATTCTCACTATTTTTTGTTGGATTCACCTTATAATTTGTTGAGAACGGATATACGGTGTGTTTTGACGTATATAGCGAGTGTTTTAATTTTATACATTTGTTTGGCTGTGGAAGAATTAACACTTGGATTTTATAATTTAATTGGGCTTAATTGAATTTATTTTCCGTATCTAATAGAGTCGAGAGACCAAATTAGTGCGAGACAGAGACTAGAGTTTGCTGGGCATGAATACTAGGAACATAATATCAAATATATGATTCCGCCACCCTAGTATTTTATTAATTGATTATTTTATTACTATTTTTATTATTTCATTTGTATTTTTAGTTAATAAATCACCCCATTCAATTTCTAAGCTAGATTAGGAATTAATTAGAGTTAGTGAGAGGGATACGTACATTCCATCCATCAAGTCCCTAGAGTTCGACCTCGCTCTTGCCTAGGCTATACTATTATCCAATTCATGTACTTGCGAGTAATTAAAACATTCACAACACTTGCACTTGGGTGTAATACTTCGTACTTTTTTAGCGTAGTCAGCCTGTCCCTTAGGACCAACCCCCCCCCCGGAGGGGCATCAACACCGAATGACATTGACCAATGTCGAGCAATGCTCAAACTTGGCCAACGTGACAACCTTTGTCAACATATTTGCCGGATTATCTTTGGTGCCTATCTTAACCAGATTTACAACACCATTTTCAATAATTTTCCGGATGAAGTGATGTCGGACATTAATATGCTTGGTACTTTCATGATGAACTTGATTCTTCGCCAAGAGAATTGCACTCTAATTATCACAGTGCACCACCACTTTTTTTGGCTTCAAACCAAGATCACTAACTAAACCATAGAGCCATACGACCTCTTTGACCGCCTCCGTTACAGCAATGTATTCCGCCTCCATGGTAAACAACGCTACCACACTTTAAATCATCGACCTCCAACTCAACGGACCACTATCCAATGTAAACACATAACCTGTAGTCGATCTCTGCTTGTCTAGGTCGCCAGCGTAATCCGAATCCACAAAACCCTCAATAGTTGACATTTTAAAATTTTCAAATACCAACCATTTTTTCATCGTACCCCGTAGATATCGTAGAATCCACTTAACAGCTTACCAATGCGGTTTTCCAGGGTTCGCCATATACCTACTAACAATGCTCACGGCTTGAGCAATGTTCGGTCACCATGGCATATATCAAACTCCCAACCGCATTTCCATAAGAAACTTGAGCCATGTACTCCGCCTCTTCCTTGGAGCAAGGAGCCATCGTTGCCAATAGTTTAAAGTGCGGTGTTAATGGGACACTCACCGGCTTTTGAATTTTTCATCTCGAATCGAGCAACCACTTTCTCAAGGTATTGCCTTTGTGGAAGACACAATCATCCCCATTCCTATCTCGCACAATCTCCGTTCCCAAAAATTTTTGCGCTCCACCCAAATCTTTCATCTCAAACTCCTTACTTAACTGAGCTTTCAATACGTCCATCTCCACCAAGTTCCTAAAAGCAATGAGCATATCGTCAACGTATAGGAGTAAATAGATGAAATTACCAAATTCGAGCCTTTTAAAGTAAACACAATGATCAAATTCGCTCCGACTAAACTTTTGTGCAATCATGTACGTGTCAAACCTCTTGTACCATTGACGCGGGGACTGCTTCAATCCGTACAACGACTTTCAAAGTTTGCACACACTATTTTTCTTACCAACAACTTTGAATCCCTTCAACTGAGATATATAAATCTCTTTCTCTAGGTCCTCATGCAAGAATACAGTTTTGACATCGAGTTGTTCAAGTTCGAGATTAAATTGAGCCACCATAGCCAACAATGCTCGGATCGAGGTGTGCTTCACAACCAGAGAGGACACTTCATTATAATCCACCCATTCCTTTTGCGCATATCCCTTAATTACCAACCTTGCCTTGAAACGAATACCGGACCCTAGAACTCCGTCTTTTTTAGTGAAAACCCACTTGCACCCGATAGGTTTCTTCCCCTTCGGCAAATCGCATAGTTCCCAAGTTCAGTTTTACCGGAGAGACTCCACGTCATCTTTCATAGCCGATTTTCGCTTCGCATTCTCGCTATAATCCATAACTTCCTGATACGAAGTCGGCTCATCCCCGTAACCTACTAATGAGTACGCCACCATGTCTTCATACCTATATCGAACCAGTGCACGTCGAGCCTTAGGCTCCCTTCCACTATCCAAAGACGGTATTATTTGTTGTTGACCCAATTCCACTGTCAAAATCTTCGAATCCTCACCGAGAGTCATCTTTTTCTCGTTAGACTCTTCCACCGAATCTGTAACCCGAGGATTAACTGGAGTAGTAACTTCCGTTTTCACCACTATCTCGCTCGCCTTGTTATATTTTTCAACTAGAATTGGAGAACCACCGTTTATCATCGAGATCGTTTTGAGCATAGACGCCTCGTCAAACGTCACATCTCTACTAATCACGATCTTCTTGCTTTGAAGACACCACAATTTATAACCTTTGACCCCATCATAAGAGCCTAAGAATATTGCCTTACGAGCCCTAGGGTCAATTTTCTTATCACGAACATAATAATAAGCTGGACAACCAAAAGCGTGGATGTTATCGTAACTAGCATGAGATATGGTCCACACCTCCATAGGTGTTTTGTATTCTACTCTCGAGCATGGAAAATGATTAGGTGGTGTCAACAAAACTGCCACTAATCCATCGGGTGATAGCTATTATTGATGAGACCAATTCTTAGTACAACGTGCAAAACAAACCCTAGTCGCCAATTAGAGCTCTCAATATTATCTCTCAAATATACTCTCTAATCTAGCTAGTAAATAATAATAATGCAACTCATTAATAAAACCTATGATAAGGGATCTATTTATAGAGTATAAATCCTATGGGTCTAGGAATGCATAAAGTCAAAACCTACTAGAAATTGGATAATACAAATGCAACTAGGATTTGGACAATACAAATCCAATTAAGAATTAGACAATATAAAACCTAATAGGAATAGGATTCCCATACAGAGCCAAATCTTCATAACAATGATCCTCTAATATAATAAATTTGGTTTAGTTTTCCAACAAAGCCTTCCGTAAACCAAATATGCTTCTGACACCTAATCTTGCAACATCTCTTTTAAAACATTGTCCACTAAGTGGCTTCGTAAACATGTCTGCCATTTGATCACCTGTGTTGCAATACTCAATGTGGATTACTTTTTCATTCACGAGCTCTCTTAGATAATGGATGCGAATACGAATGTGCTTTGTCCTCCCATGAAGAACAGGGTCTTTTGCAATTGAAATAGTTGAAATGATCTCTCAAAATAGCGTTATTGGGCAATTCTATTTATGCTTGAGACTTTCCAAACTTCCTCGTAACCAAATAATTTGACATCCAGCGGAAGAGGTTACGATATATTCTGGTTCTGTGGTAGATAGGACGACAACTGATTATTTCTTCTAACTCCATGACATTGCCCCTGTACCGAGATTGAAAATATACTTGAAAATACTTTTGCTATCATCCACACTTCCTGCCAAATCACTATCGGAGTAGCCAATAACATTAATAGGAACGTTTTCTTGATAGAAGATTCCATAGTCCAATGTTCTTTTTACATATCGCAAAATTCTTTTGGCGACTTCCCAATGGTTTGAATGTGGCGATTCCATAAATATGCTCATTAAGTTGACAGAGTAAGCGATGTCCGGCCTAATAGCAGTCAAATACATTAAATTTCCAACCAAGCTCCGAAACATTGTGGAATTAACAAGTTTGCCTTCACCTTCCTTGCTTAATTTTAATCCGGTGATGCATGGAGCTAAAACTGGATTGGCTTATGCCATCCTAAACTTCTTCAAGATTTTCATAGCATAAGACTCTTGAGAAATGAACACTCCATTCTTGGATTGAAGAACCTCAATACCAAGAAAATGATGTAGTTTTCCTACATCGGTCATTTCGAATTCTTGCATCATAGAGAGCTTGAAATCATTCAACATCTCTAAACTATTCCCCATAAAAATTAGATCATCAACATAGAGGCTTACAACCATGAAACTTCCACATGAATTGATTTTGGTGTATAAAGTGTGCTCGTATGGACATTTTTGAAAGCGATTCTTCTCAAACTAAGAATTAATGAGGCTGTACCAAGCACGCAAAGATTGCTTTAACCTATACAATGCCTTTTTCAATTTGTAAACTTTCTTCTCTTCTCCTTTCTTTACAAAACCAGGTGCTTGTTCAAGGTAAACTTCTTCATTGAGAACGCCATTTAAGAAAGCCGACTTCATGTCCATTTGAAAAATATTCCAACCGTTTTGAGCTGCAAGTGAAATAATCAAACAAATGGTGTCAAGTCTTGAAACGGGAGCAAATACCTCCATATAGTCTTCTCATTCCTTCTATTTTTACCCCTTTGCAATAATTCTAGCTTTGTATTTGTTGATTAAGCCATCAGGATTTTTCTTTGTCTTGTAAACCCATTTCACACCAATTGGTTCTTTATGTGAAGGTAGATTTGTGAGCTCATATATGCTGTTTCTTTTAATAGCTTTGATTTCTTCATTCATCGCTTGCATCCACTTTTCTTCTTTATGCGCTTCATCAAAGGAAATTGGATCTTCCCTGGCAAAGAAAGCAAACAAAACGACATCACCTTAATCAACTTGCTCTGTGGCGTCATATATATCTTGCAAACTTCTCATTTTTCTCAGAGATGGACTTTGAGAGTGATCTTCATTTTCAGAATTACCTTCTTTATTACATGAAACTGGCAGATTACTTGTATCATATTCTTTAATATCAAATGTAGCATTTTCGTCGAAACGGACATCACGACTGATTACAACCTTTTTTGTTTTGGGATTAAATAACTTGCATGCCTTGCTTCTTTCACTATAACCATTGAAAATACATTTTTCTACTTTATCATCTAATTTGGTTCGTATTGCAGCTAGAACATGTAAATAAGCAATGCTTCCAAACACCTTTAAGTGACCAACATTGGGTTTCGATCCATACCATGCTTCATGTGGTGTGACATTCATCAAGCTCTTTGTTGGTGATCTATTTAGAAGATAAACCACACAAGAAACAGCTTCTGCCCAGAATTTTTAGCGTAACTTCTTCTCCTTTAGCATGCATCGTGCCATCTCTATAATTGTGCGATTCTTTTTCTCACAAATGCCATTTTGTTATGGTGTATATCAAGTCGTCAATTCATGCCTTATTCCAACAACTTTATAATATTGTTCAAATTCATTTGAGAGATATTCACCTCCCCGATCACTTCTTGAATAGGAATGGCAACGGGGCGGTTTCGGGACGGTTTTGCATAAATCTGAAACTGAACCGCATTAATTTATCCCGAACCGAAACCGCACCGAAACCGCCACGATTTTTTTTTAAATCGAAACCGCACCGAATTAGTTTACGGTTAACCGAATCCGAACCGCCCCGCCCCGAATATGTTTTTATGGGTTGGTTGACCCGCCCCAACCCGACCCGAATATCAAGTTATACAATACTCCACATTGCTTCAAAAACTAAAATAATCAAGAAAATATAAACTAAAATGTATTTTCAATTTGGGACTTCTAAAGAAAAGTGTTTCTTAATTTAGAGTACATATAATATTAGTTACACTGATCCTTTTTAAGACTTTTCATAGGCTATTATTGTTGCATCATATCTTCACTGCAACATATGTCTCAAAAATTGCATAAAGATATATATTTACTACTGTTAATTAAAGCACTTTTGGCTTCTCTAAAGAAATAATGCATGAAGTAATTATAGATCATAATTTAAAATTAATATTGGGGGCTTTTAGGTTGCAGTCCTTCAAAATCTACTGATTTAACTCCAAAATTACTTTATCAATGGAGCTGTACCGAGTCTGCTAGTTGTTTAAACTACTTAGTACTTACATTCTTACAATCTCAATCTCAATAGTTTGAAATCTACTGATTTAACTCCAAAATAAATAAATTTGATCTAACTTAAATATTTCCAACAAAAGGACAAATTAAATCTTAATACTCTTACCTCAAGCAGACGCAGTCAAGCAGAGGAGGAGAAGGCCGGAGTGGAAGAGGGCAGTCAGCGGTGCCGGCGCGCTGGCAGGTGGCAGCTAGCGCGGTTGGGCAGAGGGAGTATCGAAGGGCGAAGGTTAACTGGTGCGTGCTGCTTGCAGAGTTGGTGGGTTTAATAGAAAGAGAGTTGGCCGATGGGCGCCTAGGCGATGGCCTGGGGGCTGAGGGGGAGAGATGGTAGTGAGTAGCGGCTTACAAAAGAGAGGGGGAATAAGTGAATAACGTTAGTTTTAGGGTTTAGTTTTCACTAAAAAGTAGAACACTAGAACTATATATATTTTTTATATAAAATAATATTTTTATATTATATATATATATATATATTCGGGGTGGTTCGGGGCGGGTTTTAAGAAGAAAAAACACCGAAACCGAAACCGAACCCGCATCAGTTTTTTTAAAAAATCCAAAACCGAACCGGTTAAAAAAAAACGTCCCAAAACCGCTCCAAACGGATCGGATCGGTTCGGTAACCCGACGGGTTGGTTTTTTTTGCCACCCCTATTCTTGAAGTTTTAATTAAATTACCAGAGTATCGTTCAACTTCGGCTTTGAATTCTTTAAAAACATGGAATGTTTCAGATTTTTCTTTCAACAAATATACCCAATTTTTTCTCGAGTAGTCATCAATGAATGAAATAAAATAGCTATTACCTCCAAGCGACGTCTCTGACATTGGACCACATAGATCCGAATGAATAAGTTCTAGTGGCCTCTTTGCTCGCCACGACGATTGTAACGGGAACGGATTTCAATATTGCTTTCCAAGTTGATATTCTTCACAAACTTCTTTTACAAGATCAATTTAAAGAAGCCCTTTGACCATTTTCTTTCTCAATAACAACTTCTTGCTTCCATAATTCAAATGTCCATACCTCTCGTGCCATAATTTGGAAGTCCCTTTATCAACACTTGTTAAATAAGTCGAGCTCAGAGTTTGGAGATTAAAAGATAATAAATTATTCACAGCCACACCGATCTTTGCTACAAGCTAATTTTGCGTTGACAACTAGCAAGAATTCTTTCGAAAATGAACATCATACCCCTTTTTCAAAAGTTAACCAACACGGAGCAAATTATTTTTTAACCAGCGTACATAATAAACTTCAGAGATCTTTTCGCTTCTGCCTATCTTCATTTTAAATTCAACTTCTCCAACACCTATAATTTCATACACTTTTCCATCTTCGACTTAACTTACCCATGATCTAATTCAAGTAGTTTTGTAAATATCATTATGTCACTTGTCATATGCTTACTCACTCCACTGTCTAAGTACCAAACACTACCATTTGTTGCTTCACCTTGACAAACGAGTAACAACATTTTTTCCTCACTTCTGTTCTTATGCATCAATCCAGTATTGATAGGCTTGTTTTCTTCCTTATACCAATAATCATTAGTTATATGACTAGGTTGGTGGCAATTATAACATTCAAAATAACCACGGCCTCGTCCTCTTTGATAGCCACATCCTCTTCCTTTTGATTTCCATGGCCTCCTCCTCGATAACCATAACCTCCTCTTTGGTGATTGTAACCACGTCTTCTTGAATTCTAATTTTGTTCTTCATTTGAATTTCCTTCATAGATTGGAAAACCTCTCCCTCCTTGGAAATTTGTGCATCTGCCCCTTGTTATAGGTTGTAAACATTGTATTAAGAAGGTAGATAAGTTAGGAATTCTAATTAGTAGTGTTTCCTTATTTGAGTAGGAGTCTCATGTATATAAGTGTGCATCCTTCTCTCTAATAATATAGAATATAATTTTCTTCTCATAATTATCATGGTATCATAGCAAACAGCTTAGGGTTAGGGTTTTTCGAATTAAGCAGTTGGTCACTGCCAGTTGGTTCCACTGCTAGCTTAGGGTTAGGGTTCTGCCTTTGTGTTCACCAGTCAAAATTGGTTTTATGACATCACCACCAACCTAAAACAAAGCACCACCCTCCGACGACCTTCTCCATAAAATTCGATGACCAAACGACCTACGCGTGGACCTCACACGCCACTAGAAGGAAAACGGTCCAGTCCCACTTGTCGGCGCATGGAGGCGCGTCCATCCTCCGTTCATCCTCCACCCGCTCTCGTTTGGCTCATATAAGTGTATACAGCATGTATATGTGCCTGGTTTGGTTCAGTTCCTCCCTATTTGATACAGATCATATTTTGGTTTGGTTTGGCCGTTATCGTTAATGCAAATCTGAGTTCAGTGACTTGGTTCAGTTTGGTTCTGCCTCGATTTATGGTTAGTATTCCATATTTGTGTTCCGTTCACTGATTTGCTCGGTTTGCTCGGTTTATCTAAGATTTGTGTGGCTTGATTTCTACTTTTGGCGTGTACAACGCATTCCGGTATCGTTTCATCTCTAATTTGCTACTATTCACTACCTCTTTAATCTGTTTTATACGCTGTTTTGTGACATTATTTGTTCTTTGTAATTTTGGCTCTCGCTATAAAATTATTTAAGTATGTCAGAGCAAAAGGCGCCAGTTATTTTTGATGTGGATTCTGCAACGTATAAAATCACTGAATGTAAACTTATTGGCTCCAATTATCTTGATTGGAGTAAAACCATTCGAATTTACTTGTGTAGTATCGATAAGGATGATCACATGACTAGTGATCCACCTTCATATGAGTCGAGAACGACGTGGCTAAGGGAGGATGCCCGATTATTCTTATAAATTCGGAATTCGATTGACAGTAATGTGATTAGTTTAATTAACCATTGTGAATTGGTTAAGGAATTAATGGATTATCTGGAGTTTCTATATTCTGGAAAAGGGAATATTTCTCGTATTTATGATGTGTGCAAAGCCTTTTACCGTGTAAAAAAGCAGGACAGATCTATTATGAGTTACTTTATGGATTTTAAGAAAATGTATGAAGAATTTAATATGCTATTACCACATAGCCCTGATGTCAAAGTTCAGCAAAGTCAGAGAGAGCAGATGGCTATCACGAGTTTTCTAGCTAGTCTTCCCTTCAATAGTGCTGTGGTTAGTAAAAATAATGAGTCTGAACTTAGGCGATCATAGTATCGAGTAGGCAATCACGGAGGAGAATGAAACGGTAACAGTTTTGATCATTGCACACATGATTCAGGAGGGAGTGTGACTCGGGGACAAGGCTCCAGAAAGATCATATGTCATTGTCATACTCCAGGACATTTGAAGCGGAGTTTTAGGAAGCTTCGGTACAGGACTCAAAGAGCTTAATCGGCCCATATTGCATCCACCAATGAGATGGCTGAAAAATCAATCCTTATTCCTGCAGATGAGTTTGCCAAGTTCTCTAAGTACTAAGATTCTTTAAAGTCTTCATCCAATCTAGTCACCTCTGTCAATAAAATTGCTGATTCAGGTAAACCAAATACATGCCTTGTTTCCTCATCATCCAAATGGGTCATTGATTCTGGTGCCACAGATCATATGACAGGTAACTCTAGCATCTTTTCTACCTTTCAGTCATATATATCCCCTTCCAGTGTTACTTTAGTAGATGGAACATCTTCTTCCTTTCTGGGATCTGGAACAATCACCCCAACCCCTTTGCTTCCCTTATCATCTGTTTTACATTTACCTCAATTGTCCTTTAATCTAATTTATGTAAGCTAAGTTACTCGTACACTTAATTGTTGTATCTTATTCTTTCCTGATTATTGCTTGTTTTAGGATCTTATGACGAAGAAGATTATTGGTAAAGGACATGAATCGGGAGGCCTCTACATCCTTAACACATCGATACCTAAATCTGTTGCATGTTCGGGTGTGACATCTGCTTCCAAGGCTCATTGTAGGCTCGGTCATCCTTCTCTTCCTCTGCTTAAGGAGTTGTGTCCTTAGTTTAATAAGGTGTCCTCATTAGATTGTGAGTCGTGTCAATTTGCCAAACATCACCGTAGTAGTCTTAGTCCGAGAGTCAATAAGAGAGCAAGTGCTCCGTTTGAATTAGTTCATTATAATGTTTGGGGTCCATGTCCTGCTCATACAACTTGGTTATATTTAATGAAAAGTCGTTCTGAATTATTTTCTCATTTTTTTGTGTTTTATGCTGAGATTAAAACTCAGTTTGCTACTTTTGTCCATATATTGCTTAGTCATAATGCCAAAGAATATTTATCTTCATCTTTTCAAACTTACATGATTCAGACTAGTATCCTTCATCAAACTTCTTGCGTTAATACTCCATCCCAAAATGGAGTAGCAGAACGGAAGAACATACATCTTCTTGAAACTGCAAGAGCCCTATTATTCCAAATGAATGTTCTTAAACCATTTTGGGTTGATGTTGTTTCCACAGCATGCTTTCTTATTAATCGAATGCATTCCTCTGTTCTTCATGGTGAGACTCCTTATAGTGTTCTCTTTCCAAATAAATTATTGTTTCCTATTGAACCCATAATATTTGGTAGTATTTGCTTTGTTCGAGATGTTCGTCCACATGTTACTAAGTTAGACCCCAAGTCTATGAAGTGTGTTTTTCTTGGGTATTCTCGTCTTCAAAAAGGATACCAAATTACCAATGTTATTGTCATAGTTTGAATAAGTATCTGGTCTCAGCTGATGTTACCTTCATGGAAGAAACACTATATTTTTCGTCTTCCAATTCCAAAAGTCAGGGGGAGGATGATGATTTGTTAGTATATACAATCACGTTCCCTAAACCCGTTGTTGAACCAGCGCCAGTTAGACCTCCCATTCATCAAGTCTACTCCAAAAGGCGACCTCCTGATCCATGTCCTCCACCAGCTTCTTCTTCCTCATCATATTCTGTGACGAGTGATGATCTTCCTATTGCTTTACGTAAAAGTAAACGTCAATGTATTTATCATGTTTCTTCTTGTGTCTCTTATGATCACCTATCACATTCGTCTTGTTCATTCATTGGATCTTTTGATTCTATATATGTTCCTAAAACTGTTAATGAGGCTATATCCCATCCTGGATGGCGTAATGCAATGATAGAGGAAATGGATGCTTTAGACAAGAATGGTACATGGGACTTGGTAACTTTGCCTGCAGGAAAACAGGCTATCGGATGCAAATGGGCATTTACCGTCAAGGTCAATCCTGATGGGTCTGTTGCTCGTTTAAAAGCCCGCCTTGTTGCTAAGGGTTATGCTCAGACATATGGAGTTAATTATTTTGATACTTTTTCTCCTATTGCTAAATTAACATATGTCAGGCTATTTATATCTTTGGCAACCACTCATCATTGGCCTCTGCATCAGCTAGATATAAAGAATGCTTTTTCTCATGATGATCTTCAGGAGGAGGTCTATATGGAGCAACCTCCTGGGTTTTTTGCTCAGGGGGAGTATGGGAAAGTCTGTCATCTTCGTAAATCTTTGTATGGCTTGAAACAGAGTCCTCGTGCTTGGTTTAGAAAATTTAGTCAGGCTATTGAGACATTTGACATGGCGAAAAGTAAGTCTGATCACTCTGTATTTTACAAACAATCCGAAGCAGGTATTATTTTGTTGGTTGTGTACGTAAATGACATTGTCATTACTGGGAGTGATTCTACGGGGATCTATTCTCTTAAGTCCTTCCTTCATGCTCAGTTTCATACAAAGGACTTAGGGATGCTAAAATACTTTTTGGGTGTCGAAGTCACAACGAGTAAAAAGGGTATTTTTTTATCTCAGAGGAAATATGTTCTTGACTTATTAACTGAGACAGAGAAGTTGGGGGCAAAGCCGTGTAGTACTCTGATGATTCTTAATGTACAGTTGACAAACGATGGTAAATTATTTGAGGATCCTGATCAGAAATATAAAAGATTCGTGGGGAAGTTAAGTGACTCACCCGAATATTGCGTATTCTGTCAGTGTGGTGAGCCAGTTTATGTCGTCCCCAATAGTTAATCATTGGGAAATTTTAGAACAAATTTTGTGTTACCTGAAAGGAGCACCTGGACGTGGTATCTTATATGCCAATCATGGACACACTCGTATTGAAGGTTTTTTAAATGCAGATTGGGCAGGTTCCAAGGTGGATAGAAAATCTATATCAGGCTATTGTGTCTTTGTTGGAGGAAATTTGGTCTCATGGAAAAGTAACAAGCAAAATATTGTATCCCGATCCAGTGCGGAATCGGAATATAGAGCTATGGCCCAATCTGTGTGTGAAATAATGTGGATATGTCAGCTCTTAAATGAAGTAGGGATTAAGACTTCAGTACCGGCTAAATTGTGGTGTAATAATCAAGCTGCCATACATATTGCGTCCAATCTCGTGTTTCATGAACGAACGAAACATATTGAACTCGATTGCCATTTTGTTCGCGAAAAGATATAGTAAGGCTTAATTTCCACGGGATATGTGAAGACTGGAGAGCAAATGGGTGATCTCTTCACGAAAGCCTTAAACGGGGTTCGGGTCGATTATCTTTGTAACAAGCTGGGCATGATCAATATCTATGCTCCAGCTTGAGGGGGAGTGTTATAGGTTGTAAACATTGTATTAGGAAGGTAGATAAGTTAGGAATTCTAATTAGTAGTGTTTCCTTATTTAAGTAGGAGTCTCATGTATATAAGTGTGCATTCTTCTCTCTAATAATATATAATATAATTTTCTCCTTCTCATAATTATCACCCCTAGAAGCTATTCCTCTTCCTCTTCCTCGGCAGCGAGACAATCCTCATATATTTATAACTTTGAGGACAGTGCTTTATCAGTTTGGGAAATAGGGGATTGCTTTTGTTTATTTTGATTTGATGAGCCACTAATTTTCCTTGCAAGTCTTCCACAGATAAAGTGGAGAGATCTTTCGATTCTTCAATAGCAACCACAACATAATCGAACTTTTGAGGTAAATTACGAAGAATTGTTTGAACAACACTTTCATTTTCCAAAGTTTCACCGTTTGACGCCATTTGATTCACAACGGAGTTAACCCTTGTGAAATAATTCGAAATGTCTTCATTTTCTTTCATCTCCAACTTTTCAAAATTTGATCGTAAAGCTTGAAGACGAACTTTCTTCACTATTTCTTCTCCTTTATAAGTGGCATGAATAATACCCCATGCTTCCTTTGTAGTCTCGACTTTGGAAATTATTTCAAATACCGGCATCTCAATTGCTTAATAAATTTCAAATAGTGCCTTGCTATCTAGTTTCCGATTATCAGACAAAGTTTTCTTTTGTGCGGCTGTCAAATGCTCTTCATTTTCTGGTTCTTCGTACCCTTCGAGAACAATTTTCCATAGCTCTTTTGATTTTAGCAAGACCTTCATATTGCTGCTCCAATAATCATAATTTTCTCCTTTAAAACGAGGAATGAGGGACACCATATTGTTACTTGTACTTGCCATCTTTTCTAATCTTTTGTTTTGTTTCTCTAATACCACTATGTAGGAGAAGAAAGACAAGAATAACAGAGGAAAGAAGTTCTCTTAATCAAACTTCTATTACTTTAATTTTTTACATGCTTAATTTCAAAGTGAGTACAAAGAGCTGTATAAATAGCATTCCAAATACATAAATAGTTGGGAAAAATGCAAGAAAAACCCTGAAGTGGCAACTTAAACCTTGATATTTCAATTTTGGCAAGACGAACCCTGAAGTACAATTATGACTTCAATTCAAATCTTCCATCCAAATCAGTTTGAACTATTGGATGGATTGTTGCGTAGACTGCCAACATACACGATGAGTGGACCGTAAAAATGGTGCGAAAATCATCCCCTTTGCATCGATCTCCCCGATAAAATCCCAAAATTCCTTTTTAACCCTAATTCCATAAAACATAAGAGGTGAGTTGGAGACCAAAGAATCCCGGTTCCATATATGCGGGAACATGCTTTTGTGGTCTCAACGCTGTGGTTCGAAGGTCATGGACGGCTGCAAATCCGAGAAGAAGCTTCGGAGGATGCGAACAATTTGGGTAAATAATTATTTCTAAATAGTGGTAACAGTTCTTCATGCTCTTCTTTCTTTTTAATCTTTTATTCCTTTCTAAATGCAAAGTATCAGAAGCTATGGATTTTTAGGTGGGTTGATCCTCCTATATGTGACCTAGCGGGACAAATAATTTTTGGTTTAATTGGTAGAGCCAACAAGTGGGAAATCAAGGTTCAGAGGCTAAAAAGGAAGAGAGAAAAAGCTATGGTTTTTGCTGGGTCATGGGTCATCATTGTTTTCTTGTTCAGTAAACAATAGGTGGAATTGTTAGTTTGTTGAAACAATGGGGAGTTATTTTGTAATGGTGGAAGTAGTGTTGTTGGCCTTTTATTATGAATGCAATTGTATGTAGTGCTCTTGTTTTAGTGCTTTGGCATCTATTTCTTGTTTATATTCACCCATCATCCACGTTGGAAAGTAAATATATATATATATATATAAATCTAGGTCATCACCCCGTCCAATATTTCAAATGGATTTGGACGGAGGGTTTGAATTGAAGCCATAATTGTACTTTAAGGTTCATCTTGCTAAAATTGAAACATCGAGGTTTAATTTGCAAAGGACCCTAAACTTCAAGGTTTATCTTGCATTTTTCCCTAAATAGTTGTTATAAATGAACATTAATTGGAAAGCTTTTCAAGGTTTGACTTTGAATCTTACCAAGGCAGCTATTCGAAATATGACTTTTAATCAAAGAGATATTAATAATGATCCTCCAATATAATAAATTTGGTTTAGTTTTCCAACAAATTTCGGGCAGTCAGAATTATCCAACAATACACACAAAATAAACGAATTAAGGCAGCATTTTCAAACGCAGGTAGGAACACAGCTGGATCGCAAGCACTATGTTTCCGTAATTTATTATAAACTCAAGAAAATGTTGGGTTTTGCCAAGCAATACATACACACAGCATCACATGTGCCCACACCTCGGGCATAACCCATCTCTAGTAACGGCACGCAGCAATAAATTCATCTTTGTCGGAGACATCATTACAAACACGCCACATAAAGATCAGAATCTGTCTAGGTAATTGAGTCCGCCAAAGCAGCTTCCAAAATTGAGCGTGATAGGACGTTGCGAATGTAGATTCGTGATGAGAGGCGCCTAAGAGAAACGAGAGAATTAGTTTGTTTTGGTGAACTTGGTTTTACAATAGTTGTATATTATATACAATACACTAATTTGAACATAATTAATAGTTAAGAGCTGCATTCGTAGATGTAAGCATAATTTGTATCTAATATTTTCGAAGTAAAATTCCAAAAAAAATGATTTTTATTGTGTTAACACTTACTAGCAATCATGCTATTTTCACTGTACATATATATCACAATGTTGTAATGAAGATAAATAATAAAATAACTAACCTACTTTAGTGAAGGTAAGTCACAAAGTTGGGAAATTACGTTATCATTATCTTTTACATAAATTTTATTAATTATTAAAGTTTTAATACATTTCACCTTGGGCGAGTTGCAGTAAAATATTGAAGGAAATTAATGATAAATTTTACGATGTTGTATCCCTTATAAAGTATGGTGTGGTTAAATTTTAGACTAATAAACAATTTTTGGATGAAATTAGTACATTAAAGTAACTCTTTTACTTTGACAAATTTAATGTAACTTTTACTATCATAAGTAGAAACTCTTTTAATTTAACGAAGTTAGAATACTACTCTATTTTCAAAGGCAACATAGTTTAATACTATATAATTTACGTGGTTAATAAGTGCCCTCTAAGTTATTTTACTTGACATTAAACCCTTCATTCTTCACTCACTTGATCCAAATTAATATAAAAATTGTCAGATTTAATTTTAAAAAGGAGGGATATTTATTTTCATTTTCACCCATTAATTTATTTTTATATGTTTTAAAATTTGTCCTTATATTCTTTTGTTAAATAAAATTAGCTTAAAATATAAGATAAAGTATTATTGGATTACTCAACATCTTTTAATTAATTCATTACTAAAGATGGAGTATTAAACAAAGTTATCACAATGTGTAAGTGGCATTGTATATTTATTTAGAATACTGAAAAAAAAAAGAAAAAAAAAGTCTTTTAGTCATGCTCAAAATTAAAGTTTTGGTGCATCCATCTCAAATAAATTTTTACAATTATATTTTGGGGTGTTTCAAATTAATAGTGTTATTTAAATTTTTTGAACATAGCATGGGTTATTAAAAATTGACCAAGCCCAATTTGATGAGAATTAGCCTACTTCTAGATGACTAGCAACCAGACAATGAATAATTAACAGTGACAAACAACTTCACAGCAATGAAACGGTAACTAAACATAAATGGAGAAGAGAATAGATTTGTGTTTGAGGGTAGCTAGGTTTCTCTAGTGGCTCTTATGCCCAATCAGGTAATACGTCCTCCCTTTATGTGTGAGTAGATTGTAATGACTTAAACCTTGATAATTAGTATAATTGATGAAGAAGAAGAAGAAGAAGAAGAAGAAGAAGAAGAAGAAGAAGAAGAAGAAGGAGGAGGAGGAGGTGGCTGTGTGTGGGAGTGAGTGTAGAGAGAATAAAGTTGATTCTCTTTAGCCAAGTGTGAAGGTGGCTGTGTGTGGGAGTGAGTGTAGAGAGAATAAAGTTGATTCTCTTTAGCCAAGTGTTTTTCCCTCCTATTTATATTTACAGGATAGGGTTACATTAGGGTTAATGGACTATGAAAATTACTGCTAAACATGGTCACTACTTCGTGATAATAGCTGTCCCTAACCCTGTTCACACTTGTATAAGTGGTTATTTTATATCACTTATCCTCCAGCTCAACTTTCCTTTACCAGTTGACCGAGTATCCGTGGTTGGTTTTCATTGTCTATGTATACCGTGTTCAAGGACTTATGTATTCTCTATATTATCTCAAATACAATTGGTTGACTATCCGTGGTTGGTCTTCATTGTCTATGCATACCTTGTTCAAGTACTTATGTATTATCTATATTATCTCAAATGACGGAGATGTGTTGTGGGCTATGGGTTAACTAGAATATGGGCCATCAGAGTTGGGCCTAACTAATTAAAAACCCACTTATAATTTGTACCTCTCGCAATAGCCAAAGTTTGTTAAAAATAAAAATAGTTTTTTTTATTCTCCCAAGAAATGCCACTAAAATATTTTTTATACGTTTCTAATATGTTACATGGTGTTATAAGATCCTTATATATTCTTGATCATTAGAATAATGTCATTTTATTGTTAATAATATTTTGTTATTGTTTAAAAATAAACATCTTAATTCATTGCATGTGGGCTCATGTTTTATTCTGAACAATTGCATTATTGTGATTTCTTATTAATAACGTTGCGTGGACCTCTCAATTTGAAAATTTGACAATTCTAACAGGGTCATGATAAAGTGAAATGCAGCAATAGTACAAGGGGGTTTAGTTTAAGGTAAAATAATTTAATAAGCGATCCATTAACCCGACAAACCACATGAAATTTAATGTGTTATCCCCTATTTTTAATTGTAGAAGATTAATCTCAACTAAAAATTTTAAGAGAAACACTTTTATTTTGATATTACCAAGTTGATACTTGTGATCTCTTTAATATAATCCTTAATAAAGTTACTTTTGCGATGAATTTAAGAGAATCATTAATAAAGTAGTCATTATTGGTAAATTTTAAATGTGTTGTACCCTTATTAAAAAAAACAAATAGGACCACCATTGGAATTAAATTTTAAAATTTATAATTTAATAATTCAATAGATTACACATGCTCTTAATACTAAATGATGGATTTAAAAAAAAAATAACTAAAAAAAAAAACTGTTATTATATCTTAACGATAAATACAAATGTAAAAGTAAAAGTGTAAAACAAACACCACTAAATAATTTTTAGATGATTTGATTTGAATTTGGGTTATAACAATTTTGACGAACGAATTTATATGTCAGGATTCGACCTGTAGTTTTCACATTTGTATTGATAGACAACGGTACATTTGTTGTTGCGTAATAACTAACATATCCCGGGGCTACAAATGAGCTTGAAACAAAATTATTTTTCTTTTTACTTGTATATTTATATATATGTACTTCTAAAGTCCAAAACAAAATTAATTTGTGACAAAATTATGTAAATGTAAACAAAGAGGAGTCCACCACCATGATGGTGACTACTGGGAGATTTTAGGGTTTCCGTTTGTTATTAAGGTAGAAAATGATAGGAGAAACAATTAACTTTTTTTCGTTAAAGGTTGAAAAATAAGTTGAGTAATGTGATATACTCACTAAAACATGTTTAATTTTATGATTAGATATACTACATAATTAGCAAATTAGTATTTGCCCCAAGATTTCAAGAATCCCTTTACTTAAACCCGTTGCCTTTAATAAATTAGTGAACTGCCCCATTCTTAGGATTTAACCCAATTATTTTAGTTTTTAACCCAAATAATATTCAATTGAATAATACATGTTTAATTTTTTCTTTTATAATATTCTAGTATTTTTAAGATTAATTTAACTAAATTATTCTTATTGAATAATACATATTAATCAAAGAGACAATTAGGTATAAGGGCTCATTATAATAATAATATAATTATAAAGTACATTTAAAAATTAGCTGTGTAAATTAAGGACACTATACAAAAAAGACACTAATACCCCTTCCTTATAATATCGTCTCATTATAACACCAACAGCAACCAGAAGGTGCTAAATGCATTTAGCACCCCCTGCACAGCAACTTGATGGTGCTAAATGCATTTAGCACTACAACCAAAAGGTACCAGAAGGTGCTAAATGCATTTAGCACCATCTGGACAGCAACCAGAAGGTGCTAAATGCATTTAGCACCCCCTGGACAGCAACCAGAGGGTGCTAAATGTATTTAGCACCACAACCAGAAGGTGCTAAATGCATTTAGCACCCGCTAGACAGCAACAATAAGGTGCTAAATGCATTTAGCGCCACAACCAAAAGGTACTAAATGCATTTAGCACCCCCTAGAGAGCAACCAGAAGGTGCTAAATGCATTTAGCACCCTCTGGACAGCAACCAGAAGGTGCTAAATACATTAAGCACCACAACCAGAAGGTGCTAAATGCATTTAGCACCCTCTGGACAGTAATCAAAGGGTGCTACATGCATTTAGCACCATCTACACAACAACCAGAAGGTGCTAGCACCACAACCAGAAGGTGCTAAATGCATTTAGCACCCTCTGGACAGTAATCAAAGGGTGCTACATGCATTTAGCACCATCTACACAACAACCAGAAGGTGCTAAATGCATTTAGCACCTTCTGAACAACAACCATAAGATAACACCACTTGAACAACAAATCAGAAGGTGCTAAAATAATTTTAGCACCATTACAAAATAGAGAACAACAAAATTGATGAGATCAGCATCCACTCAATTTATTTATATGTATATAGATATGGATCGACGTAGGGTTCGTAAAAAAATTAAAAAAAAAAGAGTTACAATCATATTTTTTGTTCAAATCCCGCTGGGCTGTCAAAATTGATCGATTTAGATAGCAAAACGACTTCTGATCGTCTTAATTTTTCGCGCAATAATAGTAACTTTGTCTTCCGAACAACATATCCAAAAATCAGCCAAATCCAACAGTTCGATCAAAAGTTATATATGTTTTACGATTGTAGATCTAGAAAAGAAGAAGAAGAAGAAGAAGAAGAAGATGATGATGATGATGATGATGATGATGATGATGATGATGATGATGAGAACGATGATCCTCTCGGAGATACGATCGGAGAGTAAGGTGGTGGGGGTGGTGGTAGTGGTGGTGGTGGTGAGGCAACTTCTCTTTTCTCTTGTTTTTTGTTTTCTCTCTTTAAACTATGTGTATGTAAGAGAGAATAATATGTCTTTTGTATAATTAGAATAAATGATATAGTAGGGTAGTTTTGTCTATCAACATTTATCATTTTCCTTAAAATAAATTAATATTATGAAAAGTGTCCTTATTGTAAAACCAAATTATGAAATTAGTACTACTTCCCTTTATTAAACATGAATCCGTCCTTAGAGTTATAACACATTACGGAGCGAGACCTTATAACCCATTATCTCTTAATCAAATCTAATAGTGTTTATCCTTGACTCTAATACAATTAATAATATATATCCCTACTAAGATTCTTTTTTAAATTAACAAATAATACAAATGAAACAAAAGCTATATTACTCTCTACAAATTGTTACCCATCTATTTATCGAGTTTTTGAAGAATGACCCTTAGTTCTAGTGGCAAATACCTTTCATTATAAAGAGAAATATAGCAGTAAAAAAGCATAAATTTACGGTATCAATCATCAACGTCAAAATTCATTGTCTAAAACGAAATATGAGATTTACAAAAAATTCAATATAGATTTATGTGTTGTTGTAATAATCTAATATATAATCTAAAGAATCAGCAATAATATTCTATTTGGTGAATTAATAATAATTTGTTAGAATATTCGTTCTACAGTCGAATAATGGTAATGATGTAACATGATTGGCTTGGGAATGGTCGTGCAGCTATAATACACTTCTATAGTAAACACCTAACATGTGTACTTGTTTAGTAAGTCAAAGCCTTTTGAATTAAATTACAGCTCATTTCCCTCCTTATCTACATACTGTGTTAAGTCAATGCCTTTTGAATAATATAAATTTCATGATAAAAGGAATCAAACAACAGCTAGCTAGCCACTAAATTAAAATATAAATTTAATGCAAAATTTTGGCCCACTTGCGTACTTGTTTGGACAACTAGTTTATCTGGACACATTATAATACACTTCTATATTATATACCCAACATGTGTATTTGTTTAGTTCGGGATATATGGTAAAGTAAACGCAAAATTAAGTTTAATTTAATACTAAAAATAGCTAGGCTTCGTTATAAAAAGTCTTTAGTTGTTTACAAGGAGATCAATTAAAATTGAATTAAGAGATAGAAAACTAAACATGAGAGGTGGTTCTCTAGAGAATCATATAAAAGTGCTTTTGGACGAAGGGTATTACTGGAGGGATAAACCTTGGCCCATCATAGGCAGAGTTCCAAATGACATGAGTAACAACAGAGTTGTGGATGATCCACAAGCATCATATAAACCGGAGCTTGTGTCCATAGGTCCATTTCATTATCAGAATGAATCACTATTGCCGATGCTGCAGCATAAGCTCCGGCTTTATATCCAGCTATCGGAGCGCTTGTACGGATCATCTGCTATAGAAAATGATCTCAAGAAAACGGTTGACGCATTGGTGCAGCGGGCAAGACAATGCTACTCCGAGGGTTTTCACACCATCACAGACTCTGATTTTTCTTGGATGCTTACCCTTGATGCTTGTTTCATCCTTGAAGTTTTCCGCTACGATCATCTCAACTCCAAAAGTACCACCAACAAGGCAAGTCAACTATCGCTCTTGTTTTTTCATCTCTTAACGTTGAATTGGATTAAAATTTAACATTAAGATACAATTCTTAGATTGATCATAATATTATTCCAATATATATATATAATAATAATAAGGATAAAATTATAAAAATGTTGTGTATTAGGCATTTAGTAAAATTATGAAGACACGACTTAAAAATATATTACTATTTTAATTTATTTTTTTTGAAAAGTAAAGTACATTATATACTAGAAGCCCATTTTAGTAAAATACGATATATTTGTATTTATACATGTATACACATGTAACATGTAAATGTATACACATGCATGTAACATTTAAATGTATACATTAATCTTGTAATAGCTTAATGATCTCTTTAAGTTTTTTTACTTTTTTATTTTAAATAATAATCACACGCGTGTGATTAAAATATGTCATCATTTCATCTACAATTCTTCATTCAGTTAAGAAGTCATAACAGTATTTTGGCCAAAAAAAGAAATTGAATTAAAGGTTAGGATGTTTTTTTACAAAATAAAATAGTTAAAATTATAATTTCATGAGGTGATTGAATAGACTAAGATTCTTTCGGATTCCTTTTTAAAGTTATTTTTATGTGAGAAAACAGGCAATTCTCCCCAACCTAAGTCGAATAGTCACTCCCAGGATGTTAATCAAAGTATAAATTTAAATATATGGTAGCAGGTTCCTATTACCTTCTATCTAAGAAACACGGACAATCCTTTCAAAGCTGACATACCCGTACGTGTCAAATATCGACACTTGATGGACACGTGTACGCTACCTTTTTTCACGTGTCTATAATTTAAAAAAATATAATTAAATTTTATTTAGGACACGTTTCTAAATACTTTTTGGACATTGTCATATAATTGTCTTACACTTTTATTATATTGTAATACAACTTTATTTTATGTCGCAAAGTAAACCCAATTACATGAAAACCCCAAAAGAATGGTTATAATAAATAAAAATTAAATTAGAGATGAAAGATTATATTAGAGTAATAGAGTAACATCTTTAAGAATTTTTAATTTATAGGGTATAAATATATTTAGTTACATATATTTTAAGAATATCAGAAATTACTAATTAATTTGAATATTAAATTTTATAAAGCGGACATAAATCAAATTAAGACAAAGCTTCTTGATAAGACTACGCATTCAAATCAAATTAATAATAATGCACTATGAATATAAAGTGGACAAAAATCGAGCTAAAGCGTCTTAGATAAATAATTATATAGAATTTAAATCATGCATAAAACTTAAAGTAATTAATCACATATTTTTATTACATGGATGTCATAGTGTACAAAAAAAACCGTAAGAGATCTACAAATATTACAAGATATATGTACATAGACACAAATAAACATATTTTACTACAAATGTGCTTCACGGTACTATTTTTAAGTTGCAATTTTGAAGTATGGGGTGAAAAAACAAATAGAAATTAAAAATATAGGCTGAGAAACCGTAAGGGTATTTTGGTCAAGAAAAAAGTATCATAACATCAACAAATGGAGTCCATTAACAAAAGAACGGGATGCAAATTCAAAAATTTCTTGAAATCTAACACTTCCATTCACTATAAAGCATTCAAAGTTTAGCATTTAGAAGCTAAACAGGCAAGAACCCACATTCACTCTGAATCATTTAAGGGTGTGTTTGGATATGTAGTTTTAGAATTTTATTAGAATTGTAATTCTATAGTATTACAATTCCATGAATTGCAATGCCATTGAATTATAATACCATTATTTGGATTGCACGTAGTTTTCATTTGAAATTCTAATAAAATTCAAAATTTATTTATTAGGCTAAGTTATTGAATTCATTTGAAATCCCAAATAGACAATAGGGCGATAATAGCGGAAGTTCATTTAACATATATATTTTGTATATACATATATATATATATATATGTATATACACTGTGTATATACATATGCATTTTATTTAATGTATACGTACATATATGTAATATATATATATATATATATACACGTGTACATGTATAAGTCTTTTATAATCAGAAAGAAAAAATGGGTGAGGTGAGAGTTGTAAATGTACGTATGTAATTTATATATATGTGTGTGTGTGTGCAGGTGCATTTTTTTATTTTTTTTTTGTTTGGTTTGTGAAATAGGAACGTGAACTATGAGCGCGCGGGGGGGGGGGGGGGGGGGGGGGCTGGGGTGAGGTGAGGTGGGAGGTGTATGAGGTGGAGGTGATATGAGTGGTGATGGTGAAATAATTTATTTTTATTTTTAGAATTCAATAGAAATTAGAATTAGAAAACTCTACTATTTTTGTGGAATTCAATCCTTTAGAATTTGTGGTTTTGGAATTCTAGTAGAATTCCAAAACTATAACCTTTTAACCTATTCAAACAATAGAATTCTAAAGCCATCCCTCAATTCCAATTCTATAGTGTGGAATTGGGGTTACCAAACACACCCTAAGTGCAAAATCTGATCCGAATTCATGTAAGCTTTTCTCCTATCTAGCAGGGAACTGTTGTGGACGACCCCATTTTTAACACGCGACGGATGCTACCAGCACTGAGGTTAGATTTAATCAAGATGGAGAATCAGCTACCATTCTTTCTACTCGAAGAACTATATGCTGTCATTAGAACTATTGATCAGGAGGTGCCTCCTTCTCTCATTGAATATGCATGCAAATTCTTTGCTCCTTTGGTAGAAGAGTTTGCGAATAAAATGCCTACGAATGCAACCCCTGTTCTTGGAAGTAGTAGCCACACTCAATATTTACTTGCTTTATTCCATTCCATGTTTAAACCTCGTCACTATGTTGTTTCCATTCCCATTCCCACTTCCACTTCTATATCCATCCGTGAAATTTCTAAATTGAAATGCGCCTCAGATTTGTCCAAATACGGAATCAAATTCAGTATAGGTGATGGCTGCCTCTTAGATATTGATTACCAAGTCCAGTCATCGCGACTGGAACTGAAAATACCTTACCTTTTTATCAACCACAGCACCGTATCCGTTTTTCGTAACTTACTAGCGTACGAACAACTATGTGATAGAAGAGGGCCGTCTTATTTTACATCCTACATTACGTTTCTCGCTCAACTTGTGAAGACGCCAAAGGATGTTGAAATGCTCTGTAACCAAGGAATTATGAATCATACCCTTGTTAGTGATGATCAAGTGGTCATGGAGATTGGGAATCTCTCCAAAGAAGCTGCATTTGCATATGATCCACAAGACTGCTACCTTCGTCAGCCAATCGAATCTATGATTACACTCCAGAATAACATGCGGAACAGGTGGATGATACAGCTGAAAGACGATTATTTTAGCACGCCTGAAAAAGCTAGGTCAGTTGTTTCAGCTATTTTTGCACTTGAAGGAGCTGTTTTGTCAGCCATCCAGGGCGTCCTTACCTTTTATACTGCCAAGCGATCTGGTTAGACATGGCTTCACCTTGCACTGTGGTCAAACAAAATGAACACATATCATCTTTTAATGTTTGGACATCAAGCTATACCTAAACAGGAGGTTGCGGGTTCATCCCTTCTTGCTCTTGTATGCTTCCTTGTGTGGGTCCTTAATTGTTTTTGTTGCCTGCATTTTGTAAGACATGTTTTATTTCTTTGTTACTTCTGTAAAATCTCTGAAGCAATTCTCGGATCTTGTTTTAATGTTATGGTCTAGTTAATGATATTTCATTCTTGCTTAAAAAATAATAATCGTGTTATTTCGAAAGTATTCATATAGCTTCATTTGTTTTCACACACATGCATATACGTGTATAAATATCAATTTCTTTTATTTTTTTACAAGGTAGCGCTCTGAGGACGTATTTCATTAGATGTAAGGGAAAGTAACCATCCGGGAACAAGGAGTACTCTCAGGCCTTGCAAACAGTGTAATTTAAAGCAGTACAAGCTATATTATGAGTGACACATACGATTCGTGTGCCTTTCTTACTGATAAAACAGAAAACAACTTCAAAACCATAAGACAAATGAAGAATCTCATTCAAAATAGTACCAATCTTGCCAACAGTGGGGATGTTAGAATTAAGCAAGTTGACCACAATTAAAGCACCACTTTCCACAACAACGCCAGAAACACCATAATGCTTTGCTGCTTTGAGACCTTCACGAATTGCCATGGCTTCAGCGAGTTGAATATCAAGACAAGATTGAACAAAGACAGACCCAGCAAAAAGCACACCCGAATGGCCCCGGGCCGCAAATCCAAATCCAGCAGAGCCTTGGTTCGGCGTCACAGATGTGTATGTCAACGTTAATTTTCACCCATCTGTGATTCGGTTTAAACTGGCAAACTACATCCATCATTGGAGACGAGATGGAGGAGGACAAGTGAACAAGATTATATGCTGCTGATAAACGCCTAATATTGTCATGCATAAGCTCTCTCTCAGAGTCGCTTGACGCGTTTATTGCATTAATTCTGCCTAATTATCCGCTTATCTTGAGATTAGTGTCTTAGCGAGTTTTGTATCTAATATTGTCCCGCTAGGTGTGCTTTTGTTGTGTTTCTGTGTGTTTATAGGCATAGGATGCAATGGCCTTCGAGGAATTGATCAACTACTAGCCAAAAGCTACAAAAGTGCTGATTTAGAGAATTTCCAGAAGCATGATCGATCATGGAATCCCATGATCGATCATGGTGCAAATAATCTTCAGGCAGAAGACCCCATGATCGATCATGGGTTGGCCATGATCGATCATGGCCCTGGAAACTTGGCCATTTCACACCCAAAATGGGCTATTTTAGTGGTTCAAGCTATTTTAGATATTTAGCTAGATATTTTGCTACCTTTTAATATATATTATTTCTTTTACCTTAGGAGAGAGGATTATCTATTTTTGAACATACTTAGAGTTCTAGAGAGAGGGGAGAGCTCACTTGTTTGTTGTTCTTCATTTCTCTTGTAAGTTTTTAATTTGTAAGAATGATTACTTCTTCTATAATATTTGTTCTTGCATCTATTATGGAGTAGTCTCTTACTAAGGTTACGGAGGTTGTTTGCGATATAATATTCGGTGATTTATGGCTCAATCCATGTTCAAAGATTGAGAAATAGTTGTAAATCCTTTTCTTCTTCATTTCCTCCATTGTTACAAGCTTTCTAGGTATATTCACAATAAATTAAGACTTTATATGCCTTGTATATTTAGTGCTTGATTGTTAATGAACATACAACATATTTATATGGTTCTAGAAAGCTTGTAGTCTTTTTCCCCCATCCATGGAGCTTTTTCCCTCTTCATAGAATTTATGAATAGTTCTCAAAACTCCATAGATGGATTATAAATTTGTTTAGCTTATCTTTGATTCATTTATTGATATATTGAGTGCTTCTTACACTTTATGTGATACTTAGACTCTTTATTTTCTACCATAAGTGATAAACGATGAGTTGACGAATTTATCCCATAAACTTCATTCCGTTCCATTGTTAGGATTCACTTTCTAATTTTCATTCTTTAAATCATGAGATTACCACACTTGCTTAATGTTAAATCTTTTTATGATGAGTTTGTCATATCTATCTCGGATTAGCTTCATCGGGAATGGGTTGCCTTGCTTCACACCCGTAGCTAAGAGGTAGGAATGATAACCTCGTCTTTGGTGGAATGTCGTTTGTCTCTCTCTTGATATAGCTTCAATTCGGGAATGAGTCGCCTAGCGTCGCACCCTTTGCTATTGAGAGATACACCAACATTCCCCATTTCTCGAGAATCCTTGTGTTGTAATCTTAGTATGAGCTAATGATCACCGTTTCTTAAATCGTAACTAATCTCCACCTACCTTAGTGCTTTCTTATTAATTTTCGCAACTGTTTTACATTTTCGTTGTTCTACAACCATTTCAATTTACAAGAATCAGAAAACCATTTAATCCGTAATCCATTCCACTCCTTTTCACTTATCCCTGTGGTTCGACACTCGGACTTCCGAGACTATATTACAACTTGACGTGCCTGCACTTGGGCTCTATCGCAACGCGCTATTTAAGCGGCGTCAAGTTTTTGGCGCCGTTGCCGGGGATAAGGCAAAAAGGCGAATTTCGGGTTTTGTACAAAACCATTCTGTAAGTATTTCTCTCCATTTAATTAATTTATTTTTCTCCCTTATTTTTGTTTGATTTTGTAGAACTCCCGAGGAGCGATTCGAATCGTTGTCCAAGCCCATGCAAGGGCGACTGTTTGTGGACATTCGAATTAGCCCTCCCACATCTCCAAGAATGGCAAATCAAGGAAGAATGGCGGACCACGAAAGTGATAACGAGGGGGAAGGAGTGAACAACGTTCCTCCGGTTCGCACTATGAGGGATTATCTTCAACCACCTCGGACAACGTCTAACTCGTGCATTGTTCTTCCCGCCGGTCAAGCGGAAACTTTTTCCTTCAAGCCGGGTATGCTTCAACACATCCCTTCCTTCCATGGTATGGAATCTGAAAACCCATATTTACATTTGAAAGACTTTGAAGAAGTATGCTCCACGTTTCGTGAGGCAAACACTAATGAGGAGGTTATGCGTTTAAAACTATTCCCTTTTTCATTAAAAGATAAAGGAAAAATTTGGTTGAATGCTCAAAGACCGCAATCTATTCGGTCTTGGCAAGCACTTCAATCGGAGTTTTTAAAAAAATTCTTTCCCGTCCATCGGACCAACGCTTTGAGAAGGGCGATATCCAATTTTTCGCCAAAAGAAAATGAAAGTTTTTATAAGTGTTGGGAAAGATACAAGGAACTTTTAAACGCATGCCCTCACCATGGTCACGAAACATGGAGCCTCGTAAGTTACTTCTATGAATCCCTTACTCCCGAGATGCGTACTTTTGTAGAGACCATGTGCAATGGTCAATTTTTGAGTAAGAATCCTGATGAGGCCTTGTTGTATTTTGATGAATTAGCGGAGGGTGCCCAAAATTGGAACACCTATACCGAAGAGCCTAAGGCCAAACCTCAAGGAAAGGGTGGGTTGTACCAAATATCCAATGACAATGACATGGGAGTGAGGTTGTTCCAATTGACTAAGAAGGTAGAGGCCTTAGAGTCAAGTAAGCATAGAGAGGTTAACGTGGTGTCGTCGAGTCAATTGTGTGTCATTTGTGAAAACACGGGACACACCACCGAGGATTGCCCCACCATTCCCGCATTTCGGGAAGTCCTCAAAAACCCTTCCCAAGTCAACGCCATGAACCAATACAACCCAAACCAAAACGACCCATATTCTCAAAAGTACAACGAGGGATGGAAGAACCACCCTAATTTTAGTTGGGGTGGTAATCAAAGTCAGAACCAGAACCAATACCATCAAAACCAAAGACAACAACAACCTCAAAACTCTTTTGCTCCACCACAAAGTCAAAATCCAAACCAAAACTTAGAAACTTTGTTAAGAACTTTTGTGGATAAGACGGATCGAGATGTGAGTGATTTGAAAACTCAAATGTCTAAGCTCACCACTGCCCTAGCAACCAAGAGAAGGGAAAATTCCCATCTCAACCTTTAATTAATCCTAGAGGTCAAGCTTTGGTTATAGAGGGAGGAGAGCCTAGTAGTAAAATGGAAGAACTTAAATCCATCATGACCCTTCGGAGTGGAAAAGTTGTAGATAAGACTATTGTTCCTAAAACCCCCAAGGTGGCGGACATAGTTGAATCTACGAAAGTTGAGGAGTCGGAGGTTGAGAAGGTTGTGAGAAAAGAGAAGGAGAGAGAGGAAGAGAGACGAGGAAAGGAAGATCTTGAGAAAATCAAGAACGGAATCAAGGTCCCTTTCCCGGAGAGATTGAACCAACCATCCAAATCTAATACCGAGATTTTGGATGTGTTTCGACAAGTGAAAATCAACATTCCGTTGCTTGACGCGGTCAAGCAAATACCTTCGTATGCTAAGTTCCTCAAGGACTTATGTACTACCAAACGAAGGTTGAATGTCAAGAAAAAGGCCTTCATGGCGGAGCAAGTGAGCTCCATCATGCAAGGCACGAGAGCCCCCAAGTTCAAAGACCCCGGTTGTCCCACAATTTCATGTGTTATAGGGAATTGTAGGATGAGAAATGCTTTGTTGGATTTGGGAGCGAGTGTGAACGTACTCCCATATTCTGTATATCAACAATTGGGGTTGGGCGAGTTGAAACCCACGAGGGTTACAATCCAATTAGCGGACCGATCCGTTAAGATCCCAAGAGGGATAGTCGAGGATGTACTTGTCAAAATTGACAAGTTTTATTTTCCGGTTGATTTCATCATCCTTGACATGCAACCCGTGTCAAATCCCGCTAACGAGATTCCGGTCATCCTTGGCCGACCATTTCTTGCGACGTCCAATGCCATTATCAATTGCAAGAATGGAATCGTTAAGTTAGCTTTTGGTAACATGACTCTAGACCTTAACGTGTTCTCTTTAAATAATCAAAAAGATGATTGTGATGAAGAAAGTGAACACGTCAACATGATAGAATCTTTGGTCCAAGACGACTTTGTTGCCACTTTAGAATCGGATTCTACGGAAGGTTTTCTAACCACTTCCGAGGAACCCGAGGAATATATGCAAGTGTTTTCTTTGTTGGAAAAACAGGTTAATTCATCCGATGATCAAGAAGAAAACACACCCACGTCCACCAAAAAGCTTGAAGGAAAAATCAAGCTAAAGCCATTACCGAGCAATTTAAAGCATGCATTCTTAGGAACTTTTCAAGCTCGTTATCTAAATGGATTTAGAAAAGCCAAAGTGGATTCCTCCACTTTTCACCAATCTCTTCACATTGAGGACAATGTCTTCTTCAAGTTGGGGGTATGCGTATTCCAAAACGCTTTTCATTTTTTGTTTGGTTGGCTTTTCTATTTATGCTTGTAAAAATTCCATGGGATTAGAACTTTTGTTCTAATTTTTTTTGTGAAGTTTGAAAATTGATGAATGATTGATTTTTTTTTTCAAATGAAGACTATTGTTTCATTAGCTTTTGGCATGAATTCTTTGATTTGGATAGGAATTTGAATGATAATCTAAATTGCCTTGCTCCATTTAGTCTCATATCCCGTTATATTCTCTTGCTCTGCATGCTAGATTGCTTTGGTTGTTTCCAATTCGGTAATAACACCTAGATTTATTTTCATTGAGAGAAGAGAAATTTTTGTCCAAAAATGATGGAAGCTCTTTCGAAAAGATCCTCCAATGAGAGGACAAAAGCATAGCACTTTGATAACTTGGATGACTTTTATCCTAATATTGACTTAAAGCTTCACTTGACTAAATCTTAAGTCTCTTTGTCTAATATTACGGATGGGTAAAGGTTACCATATGGGAAAGGGTGAATAGCTTCCTTTAAGCTCCGATGAATGAGCAGTAATGAGAAATTTCATAAGTGAGACCGCTGCCCCTCATAGAGATGAAAACCGCCCTGATCTAATTTAGCAAAAATTTCCAAGAAAAGATAAAGAAAGTGCTTAGAATTGACAAATCTCGGAGCTTTTGTTTTTGAAAAAGTTCTCTCCTCCTTCTCAAATGACTATGACTCTTTGTGTTTTTATTGAATTGCTTGAATCGAAGTCTAGTATGTGAGCATTGGAGAATATGGGATTGTGTTCTAAAGGAGATAGGCGAATTAGACAATCATTCAAAAGTCCATCGTTCTGGAAAATTGATAGTAATGCCTTTTGCTTTGCAAATTGAAACTTGAATCTTCATTCTCATCATTCATCATGATCAAACTCCTAATGTTTGTAGGTATCATTTCTGAAAACCTTCACGAGATGCAACTCGTCTTCTTTGGGAACTTAGAAGTTAACAACTTTTTGTATAGCGTAGTGCTTTTGGAATTATTATATATTTTTGTCTTGCTAAGGGACTAGCAAGAGATAAGTTGAGGGGAGTTGATAAACGCCTAATATTGTCATGCATAAGCTCTCTCTCAGAGTCGCTTGACGCGTTTATTGCATTAATTCTGCCTAATTATCCGCTTATCTTGAGATTAGTGTCTTAGCGAGTTTTGTATCTAATATTGTCCCGCTAGGTGTGCTTTTGTTGTGTTTCTGTGTGTTTATAGGCATAGGATGCAATGGCCTTCGAGGAATTGATCAACTACTAGCCAAAAGCTACAAAAGTGCTGATTTAGAGAATTTCCAGAAGCATGATCGATCATGGAATCCCATGATCGATCATGGTGCAAATAATCTTCAGGCAGAAGACCCCATGATCGATCATGGGTTGGCCATGATCGATCATGGCCCTGGAAACTTGGCCATTTCACACCCAAAATGGGCTATTTTAGTGGTTCAAGCTATTTTAGATATTTAGCTAGATATTTTGCTACCTTTTAATATATATTATTTCTTTTACCTTAGGAGAGAGGATTATCTATTTTTGAACATACTTAGAGTTCTAGAGAGAGGGGAGAGCTCACTTGTTTGTTGTTCTTCATTTCTCTTGTAAGTTTTTAATTTGTAAGAATGATTACTTCTTCTATAATATTTGTTCTTGCATCTATTATGGAGTAGTCTCTTACTAAGGTTACGGAGGTTGTTTGCGATATAATATTCGGTGATTTATGGCTCAATCCATGTTCAAAGATTGAGAAATAGTTGTAAATCCTTTTCTTCTTCATTTCCTCCATTGTTACAAGCTTTCTAGGTATATTCACAATAAATTAAGACTTTATATGCCTTGTATATTTAGTGCTTGATTGTTAATGAACATACAACATATTTATATGGTTCTAGAAAGCTTGTAGTCTTTTTCCCCCATCCATGGAGCTTTTTCCCTCTTCATAGAATTTATGAATAGTTCTCAAAACTCCATAGATGGATTATAAATTTGTTTAGCTTATCTTTGATTCATTTATTGATATATTGAGTGCTTCTTACACTTTATGTGATACTTAGACTCTTTATTTTCTACCATAAGTGATAAACGATGAGTTGACGAATTTATCCCATAAACTTCATTCCGTTCCATTGTTAGGATTCACTTTCTAATTTTCATTCTTTAAATCATGAGATTACCACACTTGCTTAATGTTAAATCTTTTTATGATGAGTTTGTCATATCTATCTCGGATTAGCTTCATCGGGAATGGGTTGCCTTGCTTCACACCCGTAGCTAAGAGGTAGGAATGATAACCTCGTCTTTGGTGGAATGTCGTTTGTCTCTCTCTTGATATAGCTTCAATTCGGGAATGAGTCGCCTAGCGTCGCACCCTTTGCTATTGAGAGATACACCAACATTCCCCATTTCTCGAGAATCCTTGTGTTGTAATCTTAGTATGAGCTAATGATCACCGTTTCTTAAATCGTAACTAATCTCCACCTACCTTAGTGCTTTCTTATTAATTTTCGCAACTGTTTTACATTTTCGTTGTTCTACAACCATTTCAATTTACAAGAATCAGAAAACCATTTAATCTGTAATCCATTCCACTCCTTTTCACTTATCCCTGTGGTTCGACACTCGGACTTCCGAGACTATATTATAACTTGACGTGCCTGCACTTGGGCTCTATCGCAACGCGCTATTTAAGCGGCGTCAGCTGCAATGAACCCTTGCACCTCAAGCAAAAAATAATCTGCAGCTTTAGGAATGCACTTGAAGATCCATTAATTTCGGGCAGTACGAATTATCCAACACTACACACGAAATAAACGAAATAAGGCACCATTTTCAAACGCAGATAGGAACACAGCTGAATCACAAGCACTATGTTTCCGTAGTTTATTAAAAACTCTAGAAAATGTTGGGTTTTGCCAAGGAATGTACACACAGCATCACATCCCCATAGTGCATGCTCAATATTTTCCTCATTGTCCCCACACCGCGTGCATAACCCCACCTCCTTATTAGAGTCAAAAAAATATATATCAGCATTCTCTCTTTCTCCTTTCCTCCATACACACGTTTCTCTCCCCCTCTCGTTATTGGAGTTCGGAGCATCAACTCAAAGTTAATACCTCTCCTTATTAGAGTCAAAAAATATATATCAGCAGTCTCTCTTTCCTCTTCCTCGCAGGGGCGTATCTACAGTGTGGCGAGGGAGTGCGCGTGCACCCCCTGCGATTTTGGCATTTTGTTTTTAAAAAAAAAAAACAAAAAAAATTTATAGGAACTTATGTGCGCAAATTTACAGTTTAGGGTGTGTAACTGTAATAAAACTTAAGGGGCTTATGTGCATTAATATATACCTAAAAGGAGGAGTGAGTCAGACAGAACCGTGAGATCTCAATTAGCCTCAATACCCCCTTTTTACTTCCTGCCCGTCTCCTTGCTCCGCCGTTTGCACGTGAATCGCTAATATGTATAACCTTATTTTGATACTATATTAGAGTTCGGAGCACCACACTCAAAACTAATTGACAATAGATAGAATAGCCGTCCATCTTATATATTGTTTTGTGAGAATCCTTTTTTTCAAATGTGGGATTTGTAGTTTCGACACTCCTCAATCAAAGAGAACCACCACCACTGTCACCTTCTGCTGCCGATACTGATCTCCATAGATCTGATCTCCGTTTGCCGATAACTCCTTGCCGTCAATTCTGCCAGAGAAGAAACCTGTCTTCCTCACCCTCAAACTGAATTCTTGGTATTTCACGTCTCCAGCGAGATAACTTCTCCTGTGACTGAAAGGGATTGCAAACCCTTTTCTCCGGTCACACCACCATCTCCAGCAACAGACTTAACACCACTCCAGCGGCTAAAAATCCCTCCAGCGGCTAAAAATCCCTCCGGTGGCACTCTCGAACTCTCGAGCCATAGAGATGCAAAACCAATGGTGGCATCGATTTTATAAGAGGGAGAAGTTGACATGAAGCAATGGAAACATTAGGGACCGAACACAAAAAGAGAGAGGTAAAGATCCAAATTTGGAGAAATGAGAGAGGGAAGCCATGGAAGAGTTGGAGAGAGTTTTTTTTTTTTTTTTTGGTTTGAGGAAGTACAGCCGTGGAGTAAATCCTTTATTTATGTATTATAACATTTTTAATAAAGCTGTGTAAAATTATCCTGTAAATCTTATATGACAATTGAGTTTTACATAAAACAAATTACACGGATTTATTTATTTTTTAACAGACAATATTAATACTCATGTATGAAAAGAAGTGCTCCAATAAAAAACAACCACCTAAAAAATAATAAACTATACAAATGAGGAGAGAGAATGAGTGGGTGAAGAGAGAATGTGAGCGGTGTGATTAAGTTAACGAGAAAAGAGAATGAGTGAGTGGAGAGATAGTCCTGCTTTACTATATAAATTGGATGTGCAAAATATACTGCCATTATACATAAGAGCTTAGTTGGCATTGATTTTATACAATCGTTGAAATAATAAAAAAAAATTACACAATATATAAATTTTACACAATACTAAATTGATTGTTTTAACACAGTTTCATTAAAAATGCTCTTAAAGTGCATCTCTTTATTTGGTAATATTTTAGCACTCACTAGCAATCATGCCATTTCCACTATAAATAATTAAATATATGTCATAATGTTGTAAAAAAACTAAGTTATAAGAGTAACTAATATAATATTTTAGTCACAGAGATTTCAGAAATTAGGTTATAATAAAGTTTTATCACTTTTCATCCTCGGATGGGGAGTTTATGAGTCAAAATTATTATTTAACTTGAGTTGAAGCTTATATGAGTTAATTATTAGTAAGAAAGTTGGAACATGCATACCTATTTTTAATGGTTGAAGTTAAAAAAAACAGAGAGAGAGAGAGAGAATAAATACACTATTAAAATTATATTTCATTCAAATTTTTGAATTAAATATTCAACAAATGACTTCCTCTTAATAATAAATGTTGAATTTTAATTATTAAGAAGTGAAAAAAAAATATTATTATATTTTGACGCCTAATAAAAACAAATACCACCTTAGACAATTAAGAATTTAAGTAAGTTCAGTTTATATCTTGTTTTATCTTTTATTTATTTTTAATAAGATTTTTAAAATTGATGGACAATATTGTTTGGTTTAGATGGAAAATTCTGATCCAGTTATTTGTATGTTACATTTCTTAGTTTTCTAATAATTTTCATATCAATGTGACAAGATACTTTAACATCCTGGGGCAAAAAATGAGCTTAAAATAAAATAAAAATAAATCCATTTTTGTATAAATTACATTTATATTTATACCTTCAAAGTCCAAAACAAAATTAGTTTGACAAAATTATGTAAAACACACAAAGAGTAGTCCACCGCCATGATGGAGCGTGTATGGAGATGATTTTAGGGGTCTGTTTGATAATAAAGCGGAAAGTGATAAACAAAATAATTAATTACTTTGAAAAAAAAGTTAAAAAGTAAATTGAATGATATAGTAAGATTCTCACCATATCAGGCTTATTTTGAGTAGATATCTTATATTATTTATTTAATTTTGTGAAAAAAAATAAAAAAACAACAACATCAACCACCTCATGAAAAAAGTGAAAAACAATTGCATCTCACCATATCGTTCAATTATTAAGGTATCAAACTATGGTATAAGAGATAGATATATATAGTTATATAGTATATTATTAATTTGAAGGACCTAAAATTTTTAAAAATAAATGAATCATATAATATTATTAATAATTTTTTTTAGTTCATGCATAATGCCACTAAGCTACTCTGGTAATTCCATGTGTTTTAGTGGCAAACATGTAATTTACATGTATATATAAAGCATAATTTTATAAAGAAAGCAACTTACAAAAGTGAATCTTCAATCTTTTTCCCTGGTCTTTCTTTCTAAACTTTGATCATAGTCTTTGCTTCTTGCTGACTCTGACATTCTCTCGTTCTTTTCCCAGCCTTGATCTTCAAGGTGAACACCGAGAAGACGACCAAGAAAAGGATTGCGCTGGCTAAGGGTTTGCCCCCATTGAAGAGGTCTAAGGGACCTGATAGAGTTGGGAAAGCCATCTCGAAACTGCCCAAGGTCTCCTAGCCAACCCAAATGTTCATTGCCAAGCCTATCAGCCCCCCACCAGAGAATGCACAGAGTTGGGTGGAGCTCATGAACGCTCCATTAAAAGACCTCCATCTACTCAGCCCAGAGAAAACATCCCTAGAGAGAAAAAAGACTTCAAAGGACAGAGCCCCCAGTCCTGCTGATAAGAGCTTCGTAGGTGCTAAGGAGCTCAGGGTAGAGGAAGAGGAGGTAGTTATAACTGAGGCCAAGGATGCCCCCGAGCAGACTTTCGGACCTGGGGAACTGAGGAGAGCACACCTGATCCTAGCACTCAAGGTAGCTCTGCCTTCTTCGTGCAAGGCTATTCTCTCCCTCCCCTATCGCGGAAGGTACTAGAGCAAGCAAGGGAATGGGGAACGAGCTCATTGGCTAGCTCATTTAGCCATCACATGAGTCAGGTATTTATATCTTCATTCTAGACTCCATTATTCAAGTTCTTTGAGTATAATTTGTCTCTTCTCACTTCTTTTCAGGCCATGAACCTCTTTTTCTCAACCCTCCACCTGGTTGAAGAGGGCTTAAGCACAACTGGCCATACAGCTCTTCAGGGGGAGCTCATCAAGACTCGGAACGAGCTCTATGTTGCCAAGAGCGATCTTGAGGCGGATGAAAATGACAAGAAGATCATACGGGAGCAGCTGAGTAACTCCTTGTCAAAGACTCAAAGCCTAAAAGGCAAGGTAGACAACTTTAACGCCATGTTTGTCCGACTGGAGTCTGCATACAAAACGCTGGGGCAAGAGCATGAGGCCATGAAACAGGAGACTTTCAGTTTCAAATCCAAGCTGATCAACGCCAGAAGAGACCTCCAAGCCGCTGGGTCTATGCTTGAGATAGCCTAGAGGTCTGCAGAGCTGGAGCACAAAAATAGGGAAGAAGTTGTGGCAGCTCTAAGCAGTAACCGGGCTCGACTTTCTGACCTAGAAAAATAGCTAAAAGAGCTGAAGGAGTCCCTTCCTGCAATATGAGTCCAGGTCGTTGAAGATTTCTGCAGCTCCAAGGGCCCATTATTAGGGATTTCCTACTCCTTTGTAATTGGCTTCTACAAGTGCAAGGGGTTGCCTCTGCAAAGGCTTGAGGAGCTCGACAAGCTGGAAGCTCCCTTAGAGATCGACATGACTCCTGAGTTGGAGACCAAGATTGCTAAAAAGAGGTCCGACGCCCTTGCTGTGCTGCAATTGATTCGAGCTGAGGAGCCAGATGTACTGACGAAGTGGGAAGCTAACGAATCTTTCCCTTTGCAAGCTGGTGATGGAGCTGAAGAGTAGTTTTTATAAGTCTCTTCACTTTTGTATAGAAATTTAGGGCCCATGTAACTACCTTTCATATTAATGAAAAGAATTATTTTTGCCTTGAAAATTTGTCTGTTGCTTGCTTTACTTTACCTTAATTCTTGTTTCTTTTTTTGTCTAAGTTGTCATGTGAGATGTAGCAATGAGCTCTATAGATACTCTAATGCCCCCACAACGTAGAGAAAGTTAAATAGAATTAAGCGAGATAAATGACCTATCTGGTAATAGGAATATTTTCGAAGTCCTTGGTGTTGAAAAGGAAATTTTTTTCTTTTTGGCTAAGTCTTAAGTAAAATCATGCCCCCTTCTAACTTACGCAAATCTTGACAAATTTCTCATTTGTTATCAGGCATCTTCAGTTGAAAAATTGACCTCTTTATAAGAGTTTTTTCACAGAGTGCAAGTGTGCTTCTTGCGAGCTGAGCACTTGCTAAACTGACCTCTTTGTGAGAGTTTTTTCACAGAGTGCAAGTGTACTTCTTGCGAGTTAAGCATTTACTACACTGGCCTATTTGTGAGAGGTTTTTCACATAGTGCAAGTGTGCTTCTTGCGAGCTGACCACTTACTAAACTGAACTCTTTATGAGAGGTTTTTCATAGACTGTAAGTGTGCTTCTTGCGAGCTGAGCACTAACTAAACTGACCTCTTTGTGAGAGGTTTTTCAGACAAAGTGTAAGTTACAAGTAATGAAGTACCAAACAAAACATTCCATATACATTCTTTTGGAGGCAACTATTATAAAATATACAAACTGTTCTAGCTCAAGGATAGTATCTCTAGAGTTGCTCTATGTTCCGTGGTCTCATAAGCTCTATGCTATCTATGGTCCTCAAATAATAAGTGCCAGGTTTGCTGACTTAGGTGACCATATAAGGGCCTTTTCACTTGGCAGCAAGCTTGCCATGTTCAGAAATCTTTGTTGCCAAGGTGATTTTTCGGAGCACCAAGTCGCCAACATTCAGACATCGATGTTTGACCCTATTGTTGTAACTTTTGACCATGCTTTTTTTATAGGCTTCTTCCTTGATTCGAGACTGCTCTCTCTTTTCTTCGAGAAAATCCAGGTTAGCCAGCAGGTCTTCATCATTACGAGCTGGGTCATGATGGTTGATTCTATAAGTTGGGACTCCCATTTTCACTGGAATGACTGCTTTAGTTCCATAGGTCAGTGAGAAAGGAGTTTTGCCCGTTGGACCTCTGATAATGGTTCTATAAGCCCATAGGACCGAGGGGAGCTCTTCAAACCAGTTTTCCTTGGCATCATCGAGTCTTTTCTTCAATGAGCACAGTAAGGTTCTGTTGGTGACCTCCGCTTAGCCGTTGGGCAGTGGGTGGATGATTGAGCCTAGAAATTGCATTTCTAAACCCTTAAACAAGGCTCAATTAGCTTATAGTTACCATTTAAAACCGAAAATTGCATGTGAATTTAGTTTAAGCATGAAAATAAGGCATTGTATTGTATTTCTGTGTTACTAATCCATTTTATAGGCCTAAAGTGGTTAAAGCAACTGAAGTTGTATGCAAGATAGAAGGTTGAAAGTGGAAAAGTGCAAGAAGAAGGTCCGAAGAAGAAGTCAAAACCCATTTCGAGGCCCGAGACGAGGAACACTCCACAAACTACCCCCAAAGCGCTAGCAAGAAGAGAAAAGCAAGTCTCCAACCATGAATGAAATGAATGCAAATGTCCAGGAGTGATCCTAAGAGAAAAGAAGCTCAATCGAATCAATTCCAGAAGTTTTCGAGCAAAATCGAGAACTCTCGTAAAAAGCCCGATGTTGTACTGATCAAAGTTTTTCTACAATGGGAATTTGAAGAAAATCTCTAGAAATAGAAGTTGTTAAAAAATTAAATTACTTATGCGTAGATGAAAACGGTGTGTCAATCGGAGTTCGGAGCAAAAAGTTATGATCGAAAGAAGAAACAGCTAAAAGAAAAATAAAAAAATTGAGGATAGATCCTCATGTGAGAATCGATCCCCACTTTATTTTTTGGCCCGTTTTCTGTTGTTGGCTCTTTTCAACCCGTTTCTTCAAGGATAATTCAACCCATGACCATAGACACTTGTGAGACATATAAAAGACCACATATATCATATTTTAGGGTAGCGCCGTAGTCATATTACGATAGAACAGATAGTTAAGAGCACTCGTCTGTTAATTGAACTTTGAGAGTTTTATTTCTTCTTTCTTCAAAATAATTGTTAGTTTAGTTTGTTTATGGCATATTGTGGCTTCACCATTGGTGTAATCAAGATTCAATTCATCGTTATATCAAGTTTCAATTGCAATTACTGTTCTTCATCCGGGTAAACCCTAGTTTTCTAATTTCTTCAATTTACTTGCTTTTAATTATTTGTTTGCTTAAATATTCATAGATTATTTGTTAGGCTTCATATATACTATGGAATTGACCCCAAACCCACGTTTTAGGGTCTGATTCTAGGGTTTATAGACCCCTTTTATCGGTTTTTCGATTTTTTGAATTTTTATTAATTTATGCTTGTTTCTCGTCCTATATTCAAATAGTTTATCGCCTTTTCAATGCTATTTATATGTGATTCATTGTTTATCATAAGCAATCTGATTTTCCAGAATTTTTAAGGTTTAGTCGAAATTTTTCAGTTTATGTCCGATTTGAATTCATTTACCGTTTCAAGCATAAAATCTTCGTTTTAAATCGAAATTGAGTAATTCCAAAGCCAAACATTGTCAAATTTGATTTTATATGTTCTTAGGTATGTGGCTACTATTTTTCATAATTTTAAAGCTTGTTTGCGTGTTTAATTTGAATATGTCTAGCTAAATCGTTAGTTAGGGGTCCGTAGTGAAAGATGCGAACTTAACTTTGAATGTAATCCAATTTAGGTTTGAATCTAATTTTTCCATTCGTTATAGATCACATACTTAATGTATGAGTAGTTTCTTATCTTTGTATGCTTAAGAAACATGTTTCCATAAGTTAGCTCATAAATTCCATTTGATTAAGAACCGTAAAACTGTCAATTCACAAATTTTTGCACTAAAACTCTAACGTGGATGATTTGAGGACGTTATTTATCCTCTAATTAGATAAGTTAGTTTCATAAGTAAATTGGCTGATTTGGCGCTGTTTTGACATTTATTCACGTAAGTGTCGAAAAAGTGCTAGTTTTGACTTTTGGTATTCTTTTTAAGACGGATTTGATTTGAATCACGTTCAAACATATTCAAACCTTAGGAGTGTTATAGTGATATACTAAAAGTCATAATTTTCTTGTTGGTTTGGATATGTTATAAACTTGGTTTTTCTATTTTAATGAGAATCTTAATGGGCAATTATTGCATTATATTATTTATTTAAATATTGTGCATGTGTGTCTTTTATTCCATATAGTAGATGATTTGGTGTGTAGAGTATAGCTTACACACAGAAGATCATATCATCGGTTCTTGTGGAATATAAGTTTAATGGTTCACAATCTTATATGGAATTGGACACCCATCGGTAGGATTGTAGTACAAGTTTTAGTAATTTATCTTAACTACAGGAAACGGTATAGTTTTAACTCGTTGTGCTAGTACACTTTGTAGCCTAGCAAGAATTATAAAAATCTGACCAAATCGCAATTTGATGCTTTCAAACCCTAGTCTCCTCATATGGATCATCTACATGATCCACAAAGGTGCAATTCCTTTATTCTTATAGGGTTTTAGCAAAAGTATTTTGTTCAATCTATACGCAAAATCAAACGATCATGTATTTATGTTTCCATCAAGGAGAGTATTAAGCTACTAATTTTATAGGAGTTTAATTAACTTAGATTGTTTTTGTCACGCACTAGCAATACTAGGTTTCAAATTACACTTTTTCAAAGTCAAAAAGCTTCACTATCGAATTATGTTGCTCGAAGCTAGTCTATATAGTCTTTGTCATGCATGGGTTATGATTTACTTGTAGTAGCAATATAATTGGATAATTGGAAGGTCTAAGAGCTAAATCTTAGTAAAAAATCCTATTTAAACTTAAATTTGGATTACCCGATTGGACTAGTTTCGTACTCCCTAACTACGGATACTCCTAACGTTTGTTTCTTGTTGGTTTAAGCACATTTAATATTCTATTTTGTTTAGTTAGTCTGATTTTTTAATTAATTTATTTATTTTTAGTTCATTTGCATGCTCCCCTAGTACATTTAGGAAGCCTTTTAGGTAGAAAACTTGCTCTTGTGGATTCTCTTTAATTTTGCACCCTAGGACTATATTTGCCTTTAGTTTTAGTTTAATTTAGTTAATAGTTTCATTTAGTTTCATTTTTCCTTTCCTATTCCCCATTTCTATCATCTTTTATTTTCTTTTTCCTTCTTTCCCCCGAGAGAGATAACTAGAAGAAATAAGTTCCTTACATTCCCTGTGGTTCGACCTTGGACTTTTCAAGTATATTATAACTTGACCGCTTGCACTTGGGCGTAATACTTCGCACTTTTTTAGCATAGACAAGCTATTTCTGGTGCCGTTGCCGGAAAAGGTTAACGGTTTCATTTGTTTCTTTCTAGTTTCTTTCCTTCTTTTCTTTTCCATCCTAGGATTCTATATTAGGTCTCTGCCTAGTATATGAAACCTTAGCTTCGTGATCCTAATAATTGCATTTCAAGTAATCCTCTGTACGAGTACCGTGTCATTCCTGACAAGTGCAAGTCGGACGACGAACCATCTTCATTATCTAAGTCTTCTAGTTCCACCAATTCACTTCCACTTTTTTTTTCTTCTGATTCTTTGAATGGTACTATCCCGTGGGCAACTGAACATGTGATGGCCGATCAGGATGCTGAAGAACAAGCAGCTAATAATGAAGTTAATTAAGCAGTTCAAAATCCTAATCTTACTTTACGTGAACTCCTACTTCCTGGCAGAAATGCTACTCCTTCTTGTATTAATTTTCAAAATTATGCAAATAATTTCCATTTTTGCAATGGTATGATTCAACTTCTACCCACTTACCTTGGGTTTGAAAGAAGCCTACCTTCATATTCAAGAATTCGAGGATGTGTGTACCATTTTCAGTGACCAGAACTGTTCTGAAGATACAATTAAGTTGAAGTTATTTCCTTTCTCTCTGAAGGATAAAGCTAAGACTTGGTTTATCTCTCTTCGTCCTAGATCTATTAATTCGTGGCAAGAACTCCAAGAACAATTTCTCAAGAAATTATTTCCCTTACATCTTACTTCCAACTCGAAGAAGGCGAATTTAAAACTTCTCCCAGAAGGATGATGCAACCTACTTCCACTGTTGGGAGCGCTTCAAAGATCTTCTTAATTCTTGTCTTCTTCATGGCTATGAAAAGTGGAGAATCATCAGCTTCTTTTATAATAGTTTAGTTCCTTCCACTCGTCAGTTTGTTAAATCAATGTGCAACTCTTAGGAAAGAGTCCTACAGATGCAGAAGGATATCTTGAATGGCTTTCTGAAGTTTCTCAGGAATGGGAACCGAGTGCTAAGGTAGGTACAGCTAGAGCAAAGGTAGCACCAACTGGTGTGTACAAACTAAAGGACAATAATGAAATCAGCGCTAAGCTAACTACTATTTGCCGGAAACTTGAATCTTTGGAATCAAATAAAGGAAAATCAGCTCCTAAACAATTTGTGGAGCAAGCTTGCAGCATTTGCGACACACTTGGTCATCTCACCAGTGATTGTCCGACCATCCCAGCTTTTAGAGAAATGTTGAACACAGATGTTAATGCTGTCATGGCAATTGGCAAATCCAACTCTCATGGGGATCGATATAACCCATCTTAGAGGAACCATCCCAACCTCAGTTGGTCTGGTAACAATTATGAAGGGAACCCCATGAAACCTTCTCAACCATTTCAACAACCCCAGTCTAGTTTCCAACCACCACCACTTCAACCATTCTATCAGCAATCCCAACCTTTAGTTAGTTTTTAATCTCAACCTTAGCAATATCAATAACCTTAATGTTCGAATCCTAGTTCTTATATTCCACTGCATAAGAAAGTCCCTGAGGAGAATTTGCAAGGCATGTTTCAGCAGATGCTGCAGACGATGAACCAAACGAAAGTTTATATGGATAACTTTTCTTCTTCAGGCACTAAGCAATATCAAGATCAGGAGAAAACCACTTTCACTTGTCCTTTTGGTACTTTTGCTTGCAAGAGAATGCCCTTTGGCTTGTGCAATGCACCAACAATATTTCAAAGGTACATGATGAGTATCTTTATTGACATGATGGAAAAGTTTCTCGAAGTTTTTATGGATGATTTTTCTCTCTTTGGTGATTTTTTTGAAGATTGTCTTTAGAATCTAGAAAAATTCTTGGTTCATTGCAAAGACAATAATCTCGTTCTGAATTGGAAAAAATGCCATTTCATGGTTACATAATGTATTGTTTTTGGTCATATTGTCTCAGCTGAAGGAATCCAAGTGGATAAGGCTAAAATTGACCTCATTGCTAATTTGCTAGTTCCCAAAACTGTCAAAAAGGTTCAATCATTTCTAGGCCATGCTAGTTTTTTTAGGAGGTTTATCAAAGACTTTAGTTCTATCTCTCGACCCCTATGTAACCTGCTTGCTAAGGATAAACCATTTGAATGGACTTCAGCGTGTCAAGAAGCTTTCGACAAGCTCAAGGAAATGCTCATAACTGCACCCATTGTGCAACCACCTAATTGAAACTTACCATTCGAGCTTATGTGCGGCGCTAGTGATTATGTCATATGAGCTGTCTTAGGTCAAAGGAAGGACATGAAGCCCCATTTCATTTACTACGCTAGCCGAACTTTAAATGATGCTCAGTTGAATTATTCCACCACTGAGAAAGAGTTGCTAGCAATTGTTTTTGCTTTAGACAAGTTTGGATCTTACCTTATTGGATCACCGATTGTCTGCTTTATTGATCACTCAGCAATTAAGTATCTTCTTACGAAGAAAGATGCAAAAGCAAGATTGATTAGGTGGATCCTACTGCCCCAAGAATTTGACTTGATTATCAAAGATAAGAAAGGAGTAGAAAATGTGGCAGCCGATCACTTATCTAGGCTCATTAGCAAAGTTCGAGACATGAACGATTTACCTATTCAAGAAAATTTTCCAGACGAACAACTGATGGCTGTTTGTAGTTTGCCATGGTATGCAGATATCGTGAATTATCTTGCCACAAGAAAGGTTCCTGATTGGCCTCGTCAAGAGCGAAATCAGTTCTTTACCTTGGTGAAGAATTTCTATTTTCATGATCCGTACTTGTACAAGTACTGCTCCGATCAGATTTTTTGAAGATATGTCCCAACAGAGGAAGCTAAATCCATTATGTATGCTTGTCATAAAGCAGCATGTGGGGGCCATTTTTTTCGTAAAACAACTGACAAAATTCTGCAATGTGGTTTCTATTGGCCTACTCTTTTCAAGGATGTGAAGAACCACTGTAGAATGTGCGCTCGTTGTCAAATGTTAGGTGCTAATTCAAGAAAAAAACATGATGCTTTTAACTAATATCATGTTAGTTGAATTTTTTCATTGTTGGGCTATAGATTTTATGGGGCCATTTCCTCTTTCGTTTGGGAACCAATACATTGTTGTCGCTATTGAATACGTGTCTAAATGGGTTAAAGCCATTCCCACTAGAAATAATGATCATTTTATGGTCATTACATTCCTTAAGCAGAATGTCCTTTCTAGGTTTGGCACGCCAAGAGTGATAATAAGTTATCAAGGCAGTCACTTCTATAATAAACCGTTCGAGAAACTAATTCGACGTTACGGAGTGAATCACCGAGTCTCTTTGGCGTATCACCCACAGACAAATGGGCAAGCTGAATTAGCCAACAGAGAGATAAAGAGAATTCTTGAGAAAATAATCATTGTTAATTGGAGAGATTGGTTTATTCGTTTGACAGATGCTTTATGGGTTTATCTGACTGCCTACAAGGTGAGCTTGAATATGTCTCCTTATTGGTTGGTTTATGGTAAGGCATGTCATCTCCCTCTGGAGATTGAACATAAGGCATTATGGGCTATCAAAGCCATGAACTTCAATCATCGAGATAGTGGTAAAGAGAGAAGCTTGCAGCTGAATGAACTTGAAGAATTACGTCATGATGCGTACGATAATTCTAGAATTTTCAAGGAAAAGACAAAGCGTTTCCATGATCAGAAAGTCCTGAGGAAGAATTTTAATTGAGCTCGGACAAAAAGTTTTACTTTATTATTCAAATCTCCATTTATTTCCTGGTAAACTTCGGTCAAGATGGACTTGTCCATTCAAAATTCGTAGTCTTTCCTTACAGAGCAGTGGAATTAGAGAATCCAAAAGATGGCAGTATGTTTAAAGTCAATGGACATCGATTGAAGCCATTTTTGGAAAAGCTTGATGATAGTGAAAAGAGCATTGAGTTAGGGGAACCCAACTATGATACTACTAGATGATCGAGAAAATTTGCCGCACTTTGTATAATTTGTATATTTTTGTTTACAGCCTTTGTCTATTCATTTTTATTTTCATTGTTTTGTGCGTTTCGCTATCATTCTTTGTTGGTGATCTCAAATCCCAGTTCGAACTGCTTACTTTTCGAATTTACATCATGGATAAACTATCCCGGTTAACGCTTTGTAAATTGTTTTGCAACACAGGGACTGTGTCGTTTTGAGTTGGGGGAGGGAGAAACCATTAAATTCTGCGTATTTAATTGTTCATAGTATTCTCACGAATTCAAGGAAAATTTTTCATTTATTTTTTTTTTTTTTGGCTTTTTGGAGCATCACTTGGTCACAAAAATGCTAAATTTCAAAAATATCAAGTAAGGCATTTAGAAAAGTTTTTATCTTTTTAAAAGTTACTTGATCATATTTTAAGTGACCATTAGGGAGAGTTTTGTTTTGCAAAAAAAAAACAAAAAAATCCTTTCTTTCTCTCCCACCGGGAACCCCCCACCCCTTGTTCTTCTTTTCTTCTTCCTTTCTTCTTCCTTTCTTTTCCTCCATTTTTATTTCTTAATTTCTTCCATTACCAACACAACCAAGCTTTTATTCTCGTTATTTTTGTGATGCCGCCACCCACGCAATCATCCAAACCAACTCAGGTTACACCTGCGATTGCGGGTGGAGTCAAGGGAGGTTTTAGATCTACTGCAGATCGTCGTTGGTACGAGTCTGTATTCCGTACCCGAGAGGTCTAGATTGAGCGTCCTTTAGAGGAGAGACCTATGCAGGATGACCCACTTCTTTATCACATTATTCTTGCGCACCATGGTTGGTATGCTGCGCTAAGGGTCACTTGTGAGGCCAACGCTACTCTGTGTTGCTAGTTTATGGCTAGTCTGATATGAGAGGGTCCCCATTGCTACGCTGCATTTGTTCAAGGGATCCGTATTGATCTTACACCCGAGTTTGTTTTTGAGGTTACGGGTGTCGTATTGGTGCCCGACTTTGAGTGCCCATACTTATTAGGTGCTCCAGGTATGCCTACGCCCACAGAGGTCACTTTTACTCTTTATGGTACACCTACATAGTGGAAGGGCTTCGGTCATCTTCTCCAAGAATGGTTAGCACCTAAATTTTTGGATTTTCATTTGGTTTTGGTTGGTTGTATTTTTCCTACGAGCCAGAAGGCGAAGATTTATCTATGGATTGCTCGTATCTTTTACGAGATAGTTAGTGGCAAGCGTGTAGATTTATGTTAGTGTTGGATTGAGGTTATTACAATCGGAGTGGAGGATGTTAGGAAGTTTATTTCTAGCGGAGTTCTCATTACCCGACTTTACATATATAGAGGTATTAGGAGGGCGGCGGATGATGAGATGATATTTCCTAAAGGCCTGATTGGCGCTGCTTTTGTCACGAGATCTAGAGCGCAGAAGAGGCGTAGAAGCGCGACTGCGCAAGGTCCGTTAGGGGAGGAAGTTGAGGAAGAGGATGCTTTTGATACTCCTGCTACTGATTTGCCACCACCATCGGCCAATACATCACAAGCTGACCCATCTCAAACATATGAAGGCGGTGAGGCCCCGACTATGGATGGGTTGATGCACATGATGGAGCGTATGCTAAAAGGGCAGGAGAAACTTTGAATTCAGTTTCAGAGGTGAGTAGAAATAGAAGACGACCGACACAGAGCTATGAGGAGCAGATACACGAAGCTGTCAACCGCGATCAACCGCATTGACTAATCTATTTCTAGCATGGATAGATCTTTGGCTAAGCTATTAGCTAGGACGCCAAGAGGCTACGATGTTGATGAGTCCGAGAGTTCTGAGGAGAGCACTGAGGAGGAGTTAGATGGTGATGAAGGAGCTTACCAGGAGACAACAGATGACTCCACTGGCCCATCGACTACTTAGGCTAGGGATTAGGATTTCTATGTTCTATGTTTAAATCCTGTAGGCCTAGGTTTTTGCTGTTATAGAGGTGTTTAGTTTTTATGTATTTCATTTTGAACTTATTTGCATTATATATATATATATATTGTCTTGTCTAAATGAAATGTGATGCTCTTGTTATTGTTGTTGTATATTTTTTTTCATTTTTATTTTGATTATCTGCTTACCTACATTTTATCTGCACTAATTATTTATACAGATCCATTTTGTAAAGCTATTTAGGTATATTTCAAGCATCTTAAAACCAATGTCGTCTAGTTATTTCTCTCTCGCACATAGCACATCATCTCAATACAGGAGTCTGGATAGTTTTCCTATGTTAGGGTTAGATACAAATGCCCCTGATCACAGTAATCTGAACATTTAGCCAGTCTCAAATTCATTTGAGAACCCAGTGGGTGTTAATCAGTTTACTCGTGATCCATTCACATTTCGAAAGAATATGTCTAAAGATGATGAAAAGTGTGAGGGAGGCGAGAATAACTGCATAGACATTGATGTTGAGATATACGAGGATAATGAATCAGGTGAAGAGGTTACGAGTAAATGGAAGTCAAGTCAATCTACATCAGTCGCAACTGAAGATCAATCTGATTATGATCCTACTAAGTTATCTGATTGGAAGTCTGACGAACAAATGGAGGAAGATGGTCAACCTGAGAAAGAGCAATCTAACCCACTTGTAAGAGCTCCTTTTTGCATTGAAGTAAAATTTTCTTGGCCAGCTAAGTTCATCGAAGTAGCTGAGGCAAAAAAGAGGAAGCTGTCTAACCCATCGGAACATAATGAGGAATCTGATCCTTCTGAAGATTCTGAGTCTGAAAACAGTAGCAGTGAATCTGATGACTCTAGTTCCGAAAGTAATATTGACGAGTTTGATAATAAGAGTTCTAGCAATTCATATTGGTGGTCTAATTCATCTAAGTCATGTGATGATAGTCAAATGATGTCGTATAAGGCAACGATGAGAAAAAATTTCCCATTAGAAGACACCATTGATGTAGAGACTCCGTACTACTTACATCAACAGGATCAGAGGTACGTGTGGGATGACATATTCAAATTTGTGCACCCAAAAGTGGACCTCGAGGCTCACAGAAGAAGGATGGCGGGTAGGATGGTCCATTGGACGTTCTACAAAAGTGAGCTGCGAATCATAAAACCAACATTGTGGGTTGTTGATTTACATGATGAGAGCAGGAGAAATTATGTTGGATCTTTCTAGATCTGGGGTATTACAATCTGCCTCTGGCTCAGCCACCGCCTGGCTCATCCATAGAACCGAAGGTAAGTAAGGTAAGCAAGTAGGTAGTTTAGGGTTTTTCTTTTCTTTCTTTTTCTTTTTTGTATATTTTTTTTGTTTTTACTAGATTAGTTGTTGCTAACATGCAGATTTTAAGAGAAATTAGGCCTCTCTCAGGTATATCTTCCCTTTTATTCATTTATTTCAATCCACTGCATCCATACTTTTATGCTTGTTTTGTAACATTGGGGACAATGTTGGATTTTAGTTGGGGGAGGGAGATCTGTGGTTAAATTTTTTCGAAAAGCCTGTATGCAAATAACTTAGGATAGTCGTTTTTGCTTTATTTTTATTTTCTTTCTTAAAAAAAAAATATGAGATTGCCAGTTTAAGTCGTCCCATCTAGTTCTATTTTGCTTTCTCTCATTGGGCGACGACGAATTCATGAGTTGATTTAGTATATGGTGTAGTATTAGATAAACTAGAAAAATCTCTTAATCTTCTTGTAGTTCAAAAGATGCATGGTAGGTTGAATCTATTTGTCAATGCACTCTTTGGCATTGCTTGATATTAGACTGATAGATCTTGACTAGTGAAATACTCTGTTCAAAAATAAAGTGGAGACTATATAGCCGTGAGGTTTGAGCCACTCTTTCATATCTGAGAGCCATATACACAAACTCTGATTCTTGAAAAGCATTTTACAAATCGATTGTATCTCTTAAATTTTAATTTCAATTCAATTTTATAAAGGTAAGTCCATGAGATGTTAAATCATAAAATGCCTTATAGTTGTCTGAATTTAGAAGCTAGAAGCTAAGGAAATGATATAGGCCATCTTTGTTTTAGCCACTAGCCTTAGCATGTCCTTACATTCTATCCATAGCAGCCCTTTTGAAGCTTGAAGCCTTGTTTTTATTGTTACACCTAAAGTTAAACCTGAGCTAGTACCATAAATTCCACACCCTTGGCTCATTTGTGCAGAAGGCTCAAAAGAAGAGGCAGGCATAGTGAAGTATGTTGATCTGAAAAGAGAGTAGAAAAAGCAAGGAATGAAATGTTTGCATTGAAAAAAAGAATATGCAAGAATGCTGATGTTTATTGAAAATGCAAATTAAAGGTTGTATGCAATAGAATGAGAATGTGGGTATTAAAGTAAAGAAAAAGAGCTGAAAAGCCTCTAAGCATCAAAAACAAACAAACGAGTCTTTTGAACCCTTAATTGACCCGTTCGTTTCGTAGCCATTACCCCCAGCCCCATTACAACATATTAAAGTCCTACTTGATCCTTAGTGGCTTAGTTTCCAATTCTAAATAATCAAAAGGTATACAAAAGCATTCTCGCCTTTTTGAAACTTGAATATCTTTCCTAGAGACTCATATTCTTTCACTTCAGTGTCTTTTCATTTAAACATACGTGAGGCATTTGATTTTGATTACAAACATTCCATTTAGCCCGTATATAGAGAGATACACCTGATTCAGAGTGATTCATTTGTTAAGTGTATGTCCGGTAAGTCTTAGAGTCAAAGCTTAGCATGAACTGAGTATAGAGTTATGATCGACTTTGACAGTTGAAAGTCAATGCATTTGTCTACGCACGCACATTTATGATTTATATTTATGCTATGCCATATTTTGAATGCATTAAGATTGTTATTTCTCTTGTATATCTCTTGCTATTGTAGCACTAAGTCAGTTTAGGTCATTGCTGAGCTATTTGAGAGAGAATTTATGCATGATAGACAACTATGGGATAAGACTTAAACTGCAAATAAGAATTTTGTGGGTATATTCACTGGAAACCCTCACAAGACACAACTCATCCTCCTAGGGGTGACCTAGGGGTTTAAAGGCTTATTGCATCCGCTTAATGCAACTGTTTAGTTTAGGATTGTGTTTTTCTTTCTTTCTTTTATGTGTTTGTCTTTAGATATATGTGTCGTCTTATCACTCCATTGCTAGGGACTAGCAATATGTTAGTTAGGGGAGGTGATTGAGCCCAGAAATTGCATTTTTAAACTCTTAAACAAGGCTCAATTAGCTTCTAGTTACCATCTAACACCGGAAATTGTATGTGAATTCAGTTTTAGCATGAAAAGAAGGCATTGCATTGTATTTATGTGTTACTAAGCCATTTTACAAGCCTAGAGTGGTTAAGCAACTAAAGTTGTATGCAAGTAGAAGGTTGAAAGCGGAAAAGTGTAAGAAGATGGTCCAAAGAAGAAGTCAAAACCCATTCCGAGGCCCGAGATGAGAAAAACTCCGTAAAGTACTCCCAAAGCACTAGCAAGAAGAGAAAAGTAGGTCCCCAACCATGAATGAAGTGAATGCATGTGTCCAAGAGTGATCCTAAGAGGAAAGAAGCTCAATTAAATCAATTATGAAAGTTTTCGAGCAAAACCGAGAACTCCCGTAAAAGCCCGAGGTTGTAGCAGATCGAAGTTTTTCTACAATAGAATTTGAAGAAATCTCCAGAAATAGAAGTTGTAGAAAATTAAACTAACTATGTGTAGGAAAAAATGGTGTATCAATTAGAATTCGGAGCAAAAAGTTATGAGCGAAAGAAGAAACAGCCAAAAGAAAAAGAAAATAAAAATAAAAATTTGAGGATAGATCCCCACTTTATTTTTTGGCCCGTTTTCGGTTTTTGGCTCTTTTCGACCCGTTTCTTTGAGGATTATTCAACCCACGACCATAGACACTTGTATGACATATAAAAGACCACATATATCATATTTTAGGGTAACGCCGCAGTCATATTACGATAGAACAGAGAGTTGAGAGCACCGTAGCTTTATGGGAGATTTTGCGCTCGTCTGTTAATTGAACTTTAAGAGTTTTCTTTCTTCTTTCTTCAAAATAATTGTTAGTTTAGTTTATTGTTTACGGCATATTGAGGATGGACCATTGGTGTAATCAAGATTCAATTCATCGTTATATCAAGTTTTAATTACAATTGTTGTTTTTCATCCGGGTAAACCCTAGTTTTCTAATTTCTTCAATTTACTTGCTTTTAATTATTTGTTTTCCTAGATATTCATAGATTATTTGTTAGGGTTCATATATATTCTGGAATTGACCCAAACCCACGTTTTAAGGTCTGATTCTAGGGTTTCTAGACTCGTTTTTTGGTTTTTCATTAATTTATGCTTGTTTCTCGTCCTATATTTAAATATTTTATCATTTTTTCAATGCTATTTATATGTGATTCATTGTTCATCATAAGCAATCTGATTTTCCAGAATTTGTAAGGTTTTAGTCGAAATTCTTCTGTTTATGTTCGATTTGAATTCGTTTACCGTTTTAAACATAAAATCTTCGTTTTAAATAGAAATTGAGTAATTACGAAACCAAACATTGTCAAATTTGATTTTCTATGTTCTTAGGTATGTGCCTACTATTTTTCATGATTTCAAAGCTTGTTTGCGTGTTTAAATTGAATATGTCTAGCTAAATCGTTAGTTAAGGGTCCGTAGTGAAATATGCAAATTTAGTCTTTGAATGTAATCCAAATTAAGTTGGAATCTGATTTTTCTATTGGTTATAGATCACCTAATGAATGTATGAGTATTTTCTTATCTTTGCATGCCTAAGAAACATGTTTCCATAAGTTAGCTCATAAATTCCATTTGATTAAGAACCGTGAAACTGTCAATTCATGGATTTTTGCACTAAAACCCTAACGTGGCTGATTTGAGGACGGTATTTACCCTCTAATTAGTTAAGTTAGTTTCATAAGTGAATTGGCTGACTTGGCGCTGTTTTGACATTTATTCACGTAAGTGCCGAAAAAGTACTAGTTTTGACTTTCGGTATTCTTTTTAAAACGGATTTGATTTGAATCACGTTTAAACATATTCAAACCTTAGGAGAGTTTTAAGCTATTGATTTTTGAGGATTTTAATTAACTTGGATTGTCTTTGTCATGCACTAGCAATATTAGGCTTCAAATTACACTTTTTCAAAGTCAAAAAGCTTCACTATCGAATTCTGTTGCTCGAAGCTAGTCTATATAGTCTTTGTCAGGCATGGGCTATGATATACTTGTAGTAGCAATACAATTGGATAGTTGGAAGGTCTAGGAGCTGAATCTTAGCAAAAAATCTTATTTAAACTTAAATTTGGATTACCCGATTGGACTAGTTTCGTACTCCATAACTACGGATACCTCTAACGTTTGTTTCTTGTTGGTTTAAGCACATTTAATATTATGTTTTGTTCAATTAGTATTCTATTTTAATTTATTTATTTATTTTTAGTTCATTTGCATGCTCCCCTAATGCATTTAGTTAGGTAGAAAACTTGCGCTTGTGGCTTCCCTTTAATTTTGCACCCTAGGACTAGATTTGCCTTTAGTTTAATTTAGTTAATAGTTTCATTTTTCCTTTCATATTCCCCATTTCTATCATCTTTTCTTTTCTTTTCCCTAAGAGAGATAATTATAAGAAATATGTTCATTATCTTCTATGTGGTTCGACCTTGGACTTCCCAAGTATATTATAAGTTTACCGCTTGCACTTAAGCATAATACTTTGCACTTTTTGAGCGTAGTCAGTGAAAATGCGAGCTGTAGTAGTTTTCAATCATATGTCCTTCGCAGAAGTCTCGAAAGAGGTCACAATCAAACTGCTTTCCATTATCAGTGATCAGCGCCTTTGGAAGACTAAAATGACAGATGATACTCCTCCATACGAAGTTCTGAATCTTTATGATGGTGATTGTTGTCAGTGCTTCAGCCTCAGCCCATTTGGTGAAGTAATCGATGGCCACAACTGCGAACTTAGTCTGCCCTTTGCCCAGAGTAAAAGGCCCTACTATGTCCATACCCCATTGAGAGAAAGCTCAAGGGCTGCTGACAGGGGTCATGAGCTCTGCTGGATGTTGGCGAACCGCTGGCACTTGTCACATTTCCTTACTAATTCATTTGCGTCTTGTAGGATAATCGGCCATAAATAGCCTTGTCTGCCAACTTTGAGAGCTACTGAGCGAGCTGTCGGGTGCTCTCCACCTAGACCTTCATGAATCTCTAGCAGGGTTGTTTGGGCTTGGTGTGGGTGTAGGCAGAGTCAAAAGGGGAGGACGTACCCTCTCTTGTATAGTATTGCTTCGATGACCACATATCTGTTGGACATGTATTGTATTCTTTTAGCCATCTTCTTATCTTCAGGGAGAGCTCCGTCAATGAGGTAGTTCAGAATTGGGTCAATCCAACGTTTGCAGACCTGTACTAAAGTCGTATCTAACTCCACGGGTTCATCCATGGTTTTATTTTCCAGGTATTCGATGTGGATCCCACTTAATAAGTCTGAAGTCGTGGCAAGCTTGGCTAGGCGATCTGCCTTGTTGTTCTGAGCTCATGGGACCTTAACTAGAATTAAGTTAGAGTATTTCTGAGCTGTCGTTCTAGCCTTTATCAAGTAGGCAGCCATGCGATCTTCCTTTGCCACGTTATGACCAAGCATCTGGCCGACTATTACTACAGAGTAATTATAGACTCCCATCTACTTTGCTCCCAGATCACCAGCTATTCTCAGGCCCGAAATGATGGCCTCATACTCAACCTCGTTGTTGGAGGCCTTGAATAGAAACTTCAGTGCTATCTCCAGGGTGTTGGCCTCAAGAGTGCTCAGAACCAAACCAGCTCCAGAACCTTACAGATTGGAAGCTCCAGCAGCGTGCAAGACCCATATGGGTACTCCAGGCAACAGATTCATCGAGGTGGTAGGGGTCAAAGTGTTTGGGTCTGGGGGTGGCAGTAGTTCTGGCGACTCGCCAATCTGTTCTTCTGTGTAGGTGAATTTAGCTATAAATTCTGCTACTGCCTGACCTTTGATTGAGGTTTGAGGTTGGTAGTTAATCACAAATTGTCCAAGCTCAATAGTCCATATGGCCAGACGACCTGATTGCTCTGGCTTGTCAAGAATTCTTTGCAGCGGCTGGTCTGTGTGCACATTTATAGTGTGGTCCTGAAAGTAGGCTCTCAGCTTTTGGGATGTGATTAGTAGGGCATAGGCCAACTTCTCTAACCTTGGGTAGTTTAGTTCGATAGCGTGTAGAGCTCTGCTCGTGTAGTATACTGGTAGTTGAGCTCCTTCATCATTCCTCATCAGTGCTGAACTAACCACTGTTTGTGATACTGCCAAGTATAAACTTAGAACTTCCTCATTCTTTAGTGAGCTAAGGAGTGGAGGGGCTCCGAGGTATTGCTTGAGCTGCTGGAGAGCCAGCTCGCATTCTTCAATCCACTCGAAGGCTTTCTTCAAAGTTTTAAAGAAAGGGTGGCACTTATCGGTTGCTCTAGAGATGAACTTGTTCAGAGCTACCACTATTCCTGCTAGACTCTGGGCTTCTTTCAGTTTGAATGGAGATTTCATGTCAATAAGGGCTTGTATCATCTCTGGATTAGCTTTAATTCCCCTCTGAATGACTATAAAGCCCAAGAAATTTCCCCTTTAGCTCCAAAAACACATTTGATTGGATTGAGGGACATGCCATTTTGTCTAAGTATGGCAGAGGCTTCATTGAGGTCGGCCACATGGTTCGGGGCTCTAAGGCTTTTGACCAGCATGTCATCGATATAAAGCTCCTTGTTTCTGCCTATTTGGTCTTTAAACAGCGCGTTCATCACCCTTTGATAGGTAGCCCCCACGTTTCTTAGGCCGAATGGCATGGCTTTGTAACAGTATGTGCCTTCATTGGTGATAAAAGAGGTATTTTCTTTATCTTCTGAAGCCATTCTGACCTAATTATAACCGGAGTACCCGTCCATGAAACTCAACATTTTGTGGCCCTTAATTGCATCTACAAGTTGGTCGATCTTTGGGAGTAGGAAACTGCCTTTTGGGCAGGCCTTGTTGAGGTCTTTGAAGTCCATGCACATTCTCCACTTCCCGCTGTGCTTCTTCATGAGCACTATGTTGGAAAGCCACTTTGGATAGTGGACCTCCCGAATAATACCAGCTCAGAGGAACTTCTGGACCTCTTCTTTGGCGGCCAAATTCCTTTCCACAGCAAAATTTATTTTCTTCTACCTCACAGGCTTAAAAGTGGGGTCGGAGTTGAGCCTGTATACCATGACCTCCAGGTTCAGCCCCTTCATGTCGTCGTGGGACCATGCGAAGATATCAGCGTTAGCTCGTAAGCATTGACAGAGCTCTTCTTTGATCTCTGTGCAAAGTCGATCACTAATTTTTAGTATTCTATCGGGCCATGAGGGATCCAGAACTAGGTCTTCCAAGTCTTCCACTAGTTCACCACGGAGCTCTCTCTCCTTGTTCCTGGGATCTAAGGTGTCGATCTCCCATTTCTCTGTATCGCTAGGCTCTTCTGTCCCTATTGTAGGTCGAAAAATACCCTAGACGGGGGTGAATAGGGTTTTAAAAACTTAATGCGGAATTAAAAACTTTTCTAAAAATGTTTAAGCGAAACAAATTTACTAAACTAGTAAATCAAGGAAAGCAAACAATTAATCAATCAAACAATTAATCCCAAGGCAAGGAAATAAGCAATCTAAAAAATAAGCAAGTAAATAAAGAGATTGAGTAAGAAAGATTGAACCGATTTAAAGTCCAAGGCTTTTTGTCCTCACAGTTTTGGTTTACCAAACCATAGTCCGCGCTCGGTTAGTTCCCCGAGAAGTTCCACTAATACCGTTTTTCTTTCGGGTGAAAAACAAACCTCTAAAAGTGTTGTCGTCTCACTACACTCTTACAAATATTGCTTTACCACAATATTCACACAAGAACCCCTCTTGCTAATCTATGAGATTTACCTCTCACAAATGCTAAACAAGAATTTACCTTCTTGTTTTTCTATGAGATTTACCTCTCAAAATTTAATACAAATTGTTTGGTGACTCACACCAATGAATAACAACTCCCAAGTGTTTAAAGAATACAATTGAAGCTCACACTAGAGTTATCAAGATTGATCAATAAGTTTAAGCTCAAATATGATGAATATGATCAATGCAATAGCTTGAATACTTGAATATTGAGAATATATGAAAAATGAGTTTGTATGATCATTCAAGTGTGCAAAAATGTGTCTAAGACCTCATATAAATAGCTTGTAAAAGAATATGGCCGTTTGAAGTGGTTACAAGGAGTTATGGGTCAAAACTAGACCTTTACCAACTTTCCAATGGCTAGTTTTTGGCTTGGTAGTCGACTCACCTATGGTCCATGCAGTCGACTACATGGTGTAGTTGACTCACCAATTAATCATGTAGTCGACTACATGCTTCTGGAATTCTATCACAAGCCAAACCTCAAATCAACCAAACTTTTGGGGAATGTTCTAGAGGTTATGCTAAGCATGTTGGAGTTGGTTTTGAGCATTAAATTAACCGGATAAATTAGATATGATTTTTACAAAAAAACCGTTTTATAAAAAATAGCTTTGCAAATGAGTTTTAATTCAAACTTTGATTTTTGAAAGAGTTTGAATGCAATGAATGATATATAATCATGTTTGAGCTTAGTTGAAGATCAATCGAGAAACTTTACATAAAAAGCTAGGCACTCACTCATGTAACAAGTTTACAAATCTTCAAAGTGCTTGAGCTAGTTTCTTTATTCTTCACTTGAATGCATGAGTTCCATCTTGATACATGATTGTTTGAATGTGAGAGTTGAGAGGATCTCATGGAGTGGTGATACACTTGATATGGTTTTGATTTTGATCCTCAAAAAGCTTTGGGTATTCAATGGAGCTTGTTAAAATGATTTAAGCTAAATTCATTCAAAACACATGTTAAATACACATGATTAACTTTTTGTCATTATCAAAATTAGATTAAGACCATCTAGGTCAACAATCTCCCCCTTTTTGATGATGACAATAAATTAATGTGTGTTTTCAATGATAAGCATAAATAGCATATGAATGTAAATATAATATGCTCCCCCTCAATTTATGCATAGATAAAATAATTGATTATTAAAAGCATTGCAAATATTTGAGGTAGTTTTAAAACCAATAAAACATTTTTGAACTCAAACGAGGTTTTCAAAAGAAAACAATTTTCAATGTTAAAGACATAAAGCATTTGAAGTCTTACCAACATTGTTCACCACCAACACACATTTTCTCCCCCTATGGCAACATCAAAAATGGATCAAGGCCACTGAGAGAAAATGTTAGCCTCCATATGAGCTTCATCTATAAGGCCAAGATGTGTGTGCCTCGCCATCTTTTGCCATAAGGCAAAGGTGTACCATCTCTTCATCGCTCGACTCGATATCGGATTCGTCTTCATCCGATTCACTTGAATGTTCTTTGAGAGCATACTTCAATCTTTTGTATAGTTCCCTCTTTGCTTTTTTTTCTTTTTTCTCCTCTTATCTAACCGGACAATTTGACTTGTAGTATCCCGGTTTTTTACAATGGAAGCATTTTCTTTCCTCATTATCAACTTTTGGGAGAGTTAATTTATCATGGAAGTTCTTTGAGGATGAGGGATAGTTGTCGAGCTTCCCTTGAGAGAATTTCTTCTTTGCTAGAAATTTTTCAAATTTTCTAAAAAGAAGTGCCATGTCTCCATCTCCTTTTCCACCCTTTCCTTCATTAGGCTTTAGAGCAAATATTTCCATTGGATTTATTTTGTCTCCTTCTTTTCTTGCTAGCTCCTTCTCATGGGTTTTTAGAGAACCTAAAAGCTCATCCATGCTCAAGGTCTTGAGATTCTTGGCTTCTTGTATGGCCATCACCTTAGGTCTCCATTTCTTGGGAAGAGTCCTAAGAATCTTTTGAATTTTCTCTTCATTAGAGTAAACCTTGCCAAGAAGGTCCAAAGCGTTAGTGAGAATAGAAAATTGACTATATATGGAAGCAAGCGATTCGTTAGGCTCCATATTAAATAATTCATAATCATGGACAAGTATATTTATATTGTCCTCCTTGACTTAAGAAGTTCCCTCATGGGCAACCTCAAGCTTGTCCCAAATCTCTTTTTCTGTTTTGCAACTCGAGATTTTATTGTATTCATACATAGATAAAGCACAATGTAATGAATTTAAAGCTTTAGCATTGAATTGAATTTTTCTAATATCATGCTCATTATATTCAGATATGGACTTGGGAATAACATTTCCCTTTTCATCAGTTTTTGTAATTTCATAAGGTCCAACAAGTGTAACCTTCCATTGTTCAAAATCATTAGCTTGTAAAAATGTACACATTCTATTTTTCCAATAGCTATAGTTTTTGCCATCAAACAATGGTGGCCTATAAATAGAAGCACCTTCGGAAAGGCCGGTTCCTTGATAATATGACATGATCGAGGACTTTAAGATTGCAAAATCAAAAACAAGAGTACAACCTCTGATACAATTGTAGGTCGAAAAATACCCTAGAGGGGGGTGAATAGGGTTTTAAAAACTTAATGCGAAATTAAAAACTTTTCTAAAAATGTTTAACCAAAACAAATCTACTAAACTAGTAAATCAAGGAAAGCAAACAATTAATCAATCAAACAATTAATCCCAAGGCAAGCAAATAAGCAATCTCAAAAATAAGCAAGTAAATAAAAAGATTGAGTAAGAAAGATTGAACAGATTTGAAGTCCAAGGCTTTTTGTCCTCAGGGTTTTGGTTTACCAAACCATAGTCCGCGCTCGGTTAGTTTCCAGAGAAGTTCCACTAATATTATTTTTCTTTCGGGTGAAAAACAAACCTCTACAAGTGTTGTCGCCTCACTACACTCTTACAAATATTGCTTTACCACAATATTCACACAAGAACCCCTCTTGCTAATCTATGAGATTTACCTCTCACAAATGCTAAACAAGAATTTACCTTCTTGTTTTTCTATGAGATTTACCTATCACAATTTAATACAAATTGCTTGGTGGCTCACACCAATGAATAACAACTCCAAGTGTTTAAAGAATACAATTGAAGCTCACACTAGAGTTATCAAGATTGATCAATAAGTTTAAGCTCAAATATGATGAATATGATCAATACAATAGCTTGAATACTTGAATATTGAGAATATATGAAAAATGAGTTTGTATGATCATTCAAGTGTGCAAAAATGTGTCTAAGACCTCATATAAATAGCTTGTAAAAGAATATGGCCGTTTGAAGTGGTTACAAGGAGTTATGGGTCAAAACTAGACCTTTACCAACTTTCCAACGGCTAGTTTTTGGCTTGGTAGTCGACTCACCTATGGTCCATGCAGTCGACTACATGGTGTAGTCGACTCACCAATTAATCATGTAGTCGACTACATGCTTCTGGAATTCTACCACAAGCCAAACCTCAAATCAACCAAACTCTTGGGGAATGTTCAAGAGGTTATTCTAAGCATGTTGGAGTTGGTTTTGAGCATTAAATCAACCGGATAAATTAGATATGATTTTTACAAGAAAACCGTTTTATAAAAAATAGCTTTGCAAATGAGTTTTAATTCAAACTTTGATTTTGAAAGAGTTTGAACGCAATGAATGATATATAATCATGTTTGAGCTTAGTTGAAGATCAATCGAGAAACTTTACATAAAAAGCTAGGCACTCACTCATGTAACAAGTTTACAAATCTTCAAAGTGCTTGAGCTAGTTTCTTTGTTCTTCACTTGAATGCTTGCGTTCCATCTTGATACATGATTGTTTGAATGTGAGAGTTGAGAGGATCTTATGGAGTGGTGATACACTTGATAGGGTTTCAGTTTTGATCCTCGAGAAGCTTCGGGTATTCAATAGAGCTTGTTAAAATGATTTAAGCTAAATTCATTCAAAACACATGTTAAATACACATGATTAACTTTTTGTCATTATCAAAATTAGATTAAGACCATCTAGGTCAACACCCATTAATTCTTTCGCAGCAGCGACTTCGATCCTAATAACTGTGATGTTTGCAGTTTTGACTTCTTTTAGGGTCCCGAACTGGCAGCTCCGAGCCTCGACTTGGTCTGCTCTAACCTTCCCAACTCCGTGGAGGGTAGGGAATCTCATGATCAGGCTACAAGTCAAAATGGCAGCCCTGGTCTTATTGAGTGTTCCCTTGTCAAGGGTGGCGTTATAATGGGGAGCTCTATCCAGTATGAAGAATTCAGCGACAATGGTGATCTAATTCAGAGCTGTTCCGAGGGTTACATTGAGCTTAATCATCCCCAAAGACTTAGTATTTTCTCCTGAAAAACCAACCAGGGTGACCGAGGAAGGGGTTAGGTGCTCTGTGGTGAGGCCCATGGCCTTAAAGGCGCTGTAGTACATGAGGTTGGAAGTGGCCCCCATGTCAATGAGAATTCTGTGGGCATTATGATTGCCCACCATCGCTATTACTACCAGAGGGTCACCATGAGGGAGCTCTACCCTGCTCATATCTCCGTCGGTGAATAAGAGCTCATTAACATCATACTTCACCATTTTAGTAGGTCTGAAGCTAAAGCACTCTGTCTTCGAGCTCAAGGACTTGGCCTATCTAATATAGGCCTTTCTGGACCTATTGTTGTTCCCAGAGTAGGAGGAGCCTCCCTTAATCATGAAGATCTCGTTTTCTAGTGCCTTCCCTTTAGCTTCTGAAGGAGCCCCATTGTTTCTATCTATGTATTGCCTGAGTTGCCCTCTCTGAATGAGTTTCTCAATTTCTTCATTCAGTTTCTAGCAATCATCTGTTTCATAGTCATGGTCTTTATGGTACCGGAAATACTTGGTCGTGTCCCATTTCTTTTCAGATGTCTTCATCTTTCGAGCTTTCGGGATCTGACCTGGATCTAATTGGGCATAGATCTCACCCAAATGGGCTGTCAAATAACTAAACTGTCAGCGTGCCTTGCCTTCTTTCAGCTCAATCTTGTCCGATTTTTTCTTCCCTTTTTTACCCTCTCTCTCCTGACAGTGGGGTGGGCTATGCCCCCTTTGGCACTTGGAGGAGGATAAAAGGGTTGACAGGCCTGACAGGTTCCTTCCTTGCAAAGTTTCTTCCATGCCGATCTGCTTATTGACCTCATCTAAGAGCTCGGACATGGTCTTTAGGGCCATTCTTGCCAGAGTCATGAGGCAGTATGGGGAGGTTACCCCCTCCATGAAGGTTGCTACAGCCACACCTTCATTTAGGCCGGTGACCATGAGGCTTTCTTGGTTAAAACGGCGATCATATTCTTTCAAACTCTCTGTAGACCCTTGCTTTATGGTGAAGAGGTGAGCAGAGGTTTTGGACTGCCACTTGGTTCCCATAAAATGTGAAATGAACTTGGTACCGAGCTCCTGCGAGCTCGGGATCGACCCTGGTAGCAGGCTGTTACACCACGTTCGGGCTGCCCCCTTAAGAGTGGTAATGAAGGCTCTTCATATCACACCGTTTGGGACATTCTAGAGCCCCATCATGTTTCCGTACTGTTGCCAATGATCCACAGGGTCAATGTTCCGTCGTAGGATTCCAGCGTTGGGAGTCTAAATTTCTTGGGGACCTGGCAATTCTAAATGTGGTCCGCAAAAGGGGACTTGGAGTCCCTAACCAGAGCTGCTGCCAAGCTCGCCGCCAGATGACCCACGGTCTTCGTCACTTCTGCCATTTGGGCCTCCATCCTTGACATCAATCTTTTCTCGACCTCTTCGACTGACTCTCTATGGGAGATCCTGTCAAACACGGACCCCTGACATCTGACTTCCACCTCTCGTCCTGGTATTCGAGCTGACGGGAGGGGGTAAGCCTACGCTTGGACTCCGATGTTACGAAATTTCGTCTGAGTACCTTTCACGAACCACGTTAATCCGTGGATCTCTTGCTGGTGGAGGGAGGATTGAGGCCGAAATTTCTTCATGCGATCTCCCTAGTAGAGCTGGAGTGGTGGGATTTGAGCTCACCAGTTCTGATGCAGCTCGCCCTAGATCCTCTGCCACAGTCTCCAAGTATTTCTCTTACTGGGACTCGTGGAGGGATTGGGTGAACATCAGCAGATACGGATGCTAAAAATGACCTGCTCGTTGAGCTGGTTCGAGGACTATCTATTTGGGCTAAGATTCTATCAATTCGGACTTGAAGGGCGGCTTGTCGCTCTTGCAAGGCCAGTATAGGGTTTGGTTGAGTTTGTGTGAAAGACATAGTAAATTTTTTTGTGCTTTTGTAGCTTTCGGGGAGGTATGTGACTTTGAAAAAACTGTCTTTCCCACAAACAGCGCCAAACTATTGGTGCTAAAATCTAGAGGGGTATTTTAGACCACACAGTCAAATGGTTATAGCAAATAATCCGAATGGTAAAGGTGCAGAATTTAAGAGAGTCATGATTTATAGAGGAAGTTGGCCTCATATGAAGATACGGGTTAGTCAAAACTATTGGTGCTAAAATCTGGAGAGGTATTTTAGACCACAAAGTCAGATGGTTATAACAAATAATCAGAATTGTAAAGGTGCTGAATTTAAGAGAGTCAAGGATTTATAGAGGATGTTGGCCTCGTATGAAGATACGGGTTAGTCATTCCCTATGGAATAGAGCTAAGAGCTCGGCTTGCTTTATATTGATGATAAACAAACAACTATTACAAGCTCACGAAAGTCTTTCTAGCTATTATATTCTCACAATGTTACAATAAATAAAGGCTGAACCACTCAGAGTTTAATTTTTCTGATCCAGGAGCTCTGAAGCGGGTTGCGGAGCCTAGTATCCCACACCTGTGGTAATGCTTAATTATCCTCTTGCTCCTTTCTCAGTGTTATTAACTGGAACCTTGATTTTTCTCAGTGGGAAGTTGGATGTCTTGGTTGGTGGAAAAAATAAATGTTTCTTGTATATATATAACTGAAGGAGACGTGTGTGGCCAGAGCTCCCAGAGCAGGTTTGGGGCCATGCTTCGATCAGTACCAACTCTGACTTTGCTTCTCCATGAATTTCGGTGCATTAAATGTAGTTTGTGTGCATTTGATGAAAGTGAGGGGAGTTCTGCGCTCTACAGAGCAGGTGACAGTCGCCCATACTTCTGCTGACCACTCTGGCAGAGTGGTTGGACGAAAGAGAGCTCCAGAGCTCGTCGAAAGAGCTCTGGAGCCCTGGCTTCGCAATTTCATGCACGTAATGGACTCTTGAGTGGGTGCCCAGTTCTTGAAGGGCTCTATCCTTCTTACAATGTCTTAAAAGGGCTCCTCCGAGCTTCTCGCACTGAAGTGGGCCTGATAGCTAACGTGGACGGCCACGTATCAGCTCGAGGTTGACGGGATAAATTGAATTAATAATTTACACCATCAGTAAGAATAAGCATAATTTAATTGTATCTAATGTTTTTAAAATAAAATTCCGAAAAAATTCCTTATATCATTACAATGATTTTTATTACATAAAAAATGCCACAATTTGGTAGTAGTAACGAGAATTGTGTTAACACCAGCTTGCTAGCAATCATGCCATTTTCACCGTAAACATATATCATAATGTTGTAATGAAGTTAAGTTATAAAATAACTAACCTACTTTATTGAAGGTGGGTCACAAAGTTGGGAAAATAGGTTATCATTTTTTTTTTTACATAAATTTTATTAATTATTAAAGTTTTAACACATTTCACCTTGGGTTAGTTGCAGTAAAATATTGGAGAAAATTAATGGTAAATTTTACCATGTTCTATCCCTTATAAAATATGTTGTGGTTAAATTTTACACTACTAAATAATTTTTTGATGAAATTAGTACATTAAAGTAGCTGTTTTACTTTGACAGCTAATATAACTTTTACTCTTAAATAGAAACTCTTTTAATTTAACAAAGTTGGAATACTACTCCATTTTCAAAGCCAACATACTTTAATATCATATAGTTTACTAGTTAATAAGTGGCCCCAAAGTTATTTTACTGGACATTAAATCCTCCAGTCTTCTTTAATTCACTTGACCCAGATTCATTTAAAAATTGTTAGATTTTTAAAAAGGATGAATATTTATTTTTATTTTTGCCCATTAATTTATTTTTATATATTTTAAAATTTGACCTTATGTTCTTGAGCTTAAAATACAAGATAAATTATCATTGGATTACTCAACATCTTTTAATTAATTCATTACTAAAGATGGAGTATTAAACAAAGTTTGGCATTGTATGTTTATTTGGAATACTAAAAAAAAGTCTTTTAGTCATCCTCAAAATTAAAGTTTTAGTGTATCCATCTCAAATAATTTTTTACAATTATATTTTGGGTTGTCTAAAATTAATAGCGTTATTTAAATTTTTTGAACATAGTTGTGGATTATTAAAAATTGACCAAGCCCAATTTGATGAGAATCAGCCTAGTTCTAGATGACTAGCAACCAAACAATGAATAATGAATAGTGATAAACAACTTCATATCACTGAAACAGTAACTAAACAAAAATGGAGAAGAGAATATATTTGTGTTTGATGGTAAGTTATTCTGGTGGCTCTTATACCTAATCTGGCAATACGTCATCTTTTCTTTACTAGTTGGCCGACCATCCGTGAATGGTCTTCATTGTCTATGTATTACCTTGTTCAAGGACTTATGTATTCTCTATATTATCTCAAATGATGGATATGTGTTGCATGTGGGCTATAGGCTGATTAGAATATGGGCTATTAGAGTTAGGCCTAACTAAAAGCCCACAATAAAAGTCTGTTAAAATTAAAAATAGTTTATTTTTTTATTCTCCAAGAAATGCTACTAAAATAATGTTTATACATTTCTGATATGTTACATTGTGTTATAAGATCCTTGATATATTCTTAATGATTAGAATATTGTGATTTTATTATTAATAATATTGTGCTATTGTTAAAAGATAAACATCTTAATTCATTGCATGTGGGCTCATGTTTTATCCTAAACAATTACATTATTATGATTTCTTATTAAGAATGTTACGTGGACCTCTCAATTTAAAAATCTGACAGTTTTTAACAGGGTCGGGATAAAGTGAAATGCAGCAATAGTACAAGGGGGTTTAGTGTAAGGTAAAATAATTTAAAAGGCAATCCATTAACCTGATAAACCACGTCAAATTTAATGTATTTTCCCCTATTTTTAATGGTAGAAGGGTAATCTCAACTAAAAATTTTAAGAGCAACACTTTTAATTTGATATTACCAAGTTGATACTCGCAATCACTCTAATATAATCCTTAATAAAGTTACTTTTGCGATAACTTTAAGAGAATCTTTAATAAAGTAGTCATTATTGGTAAATTTTAAATGTGTTATACACTTATTTTTTTAAAAAAAAAAAAAAAAAAAAAAAAAAAAAAAACGAATAGGACCACCGTTAGAATTAAATTTTATAATTTAATAATTCAATAGATTACACATTCTCTTAATACTAAATCCTGAATTTAATTATTAACAAGTGAAAAAAAAAACATTATTATATCTTAATGCTGAATACAGATGTAAAACAAACACCACCTAAATAATTTGTGGATGATTTGGTTCGAATTTGGGATATAACATATATTGAACGTTTGTACCCTGTGCAATTATGAATTACGCGAGTGTAGTTATATTTTATTTTTGAAATTTTTAGTGTCACTTTTAAAATCGATCGAAAGTATGCTAAAGTTGGAAAATTTTGACGAACCAATTTATATGTCAGGATTCAACCTCTAGTTCTCACATCCGTATCAATAAACAATGGTACATTTGTTTTTGCAAAATAACTTTCATATTCCAATGTTACAAATGAGCTTAAAATATCTTTATTTTTTTTTCTCCGAGAACCACCTAGATGTATCATTATTTTGCTTTCACTTGTATATATATATATATATATATTACTTCTAAAGTCCAGAACAAAATTAATTTATGACAAAATTATGTAAACGTAAACGAAGAGGAATCCACCACCATGATAGTGACTACATGGAGATTTTAGGGTTTCCGTTTGTTATTAAAGTAGAAAATGATAGGAGAAACAATTAATTTTTTTTGTTAAAGGTTGAAAAATAAGCTAAATGATGTCATGAGATGCTCACCGAAACATGTCTATTTTTATGATTAGATATCCTTCATAATTTTATATTTTTCTACAAAAAATTCTTACCTCTAAAAGAAAAAATCCGTGGAAAAACAAGAAAATATCTCATCACATCTGTCAACTAATGTATCAGCTTTTCACAAATGATAATTGGTTTGACTATTTTCTGTCTTTTTAAAGAGTGTCTAAGATATATATATATATATATATATGTTATATTTATTGTATTAATAATTTAGATGACCTAAACTTATCCTTTTTGGATAAAGGATCTAAACTTTTTAAAAATTAATGAATCTTATAATATCTTTAATGTTTTTTTTTTTCCTCATAATCCATGCAAAATGCCACTAGCTTACATGCGTAAAAATAGCAAACATGTCATTTACATGTATGTATAGAGCATAATTATACGATGAAAGTAACTTATAAAAATAATAAATATAATGTTGTTACTTTTATATCAATGGAAAAAAAAAATATTAACATGAATTTATTAAATTACTTCACTAAGCATGTTGAAATATTGGAGGAAATTACTATTGAATTTTTAATTTCTTTTTTATTTACGAAAATATTCTAATTTAAGAAATATATCCCAATATATAAAAAGAACAATAAATTGGATTGCATTAATTAGACTTAGCTTTATAAGTCGGTTTGAATAGAGAAAATATGATCCAATTTTTTTGAAATGCCCGCAGTCCAATTTAGAGAAGTGATAATGGAAATGTAATATTCCGTTGTATTATGATTATAAGAAATAAGAAAAGTTAAGAAGGGTGGGGTAGGTAGGAAATTTTAAAAAAAAAATTATAAACATTTTAAATAAAAATCATTAAATTTGAAACTAATTTAAATTTAACATATACAAATGTCAACTTAGAATTTGGACATAAATAATTGTGTATTTTGGAATTGAACCATTAAATACTTAATTTATGAATCAAATACGAACTTACCAAACATAAAAGTACAAAATTGGCCAACTGAACATATGACACACAATTCTCTTCGAAGACAAATCACTAAATGTGTTTGGTATATTCCGGACTTGCACTATATATATATCGAATAAACTACTCAGTTGGTTCAAGTTTTTGTTCATTTTTAGAACTCAAAATGGTAGTTTTGCATGGAAAGTTTGAGATTCAACCTTTTGACACCAACTACTCAGTTGGTTCAAGTTTTTGTTCATTTTTAGAACTCAAAATGGTAGTTTTGCATGGAAAGTTTGAGATTCAACCTTTTGACACCAACTATAAGAGAAACCTAGTGTGAATTTACTAATTTAAGATTCTGCGAGTGAACAAAAACACGAACCAAGCAAGCACATAGTGTTTCAAAGTCAAATGTGATAAACTCATAGAAGGGGGCTCCATTTTGACATTTTGATACGCTCAAGTCACTAAATCCATCAAGAGTAATCTTGCACACTCCAACCAACATGGATTTCATTAAAACCCAACCCGACATTAGATTTTTGAACATTAGTGCCACGTGTCACTTTGATCTTCAAGTCATGTCAGTTGCACATGGCATTTTATGTTTAAGAAACAAACAGCACATTGGATTTTTTATTAAAGTGAAAATGGGATTGAAGGGGATAAAATTATCAAGTCTTAGCACAAAGCGGTAACCGAGCTATGGGTATTCGGGCTTATACGTAGAACCAAACTCTTGGCGTATGGCTGCGCTCATCACCAAATCTATCAGGAGCAATAACAATGCTTCAAGTGGCAACAGCGGAGTTAAAGAAGGAAAGCCACACCCTCTAAATAACTTCCACTTAGCCATTAGCCAACAATACCTGCCATTATATCCACTTCCCCTAAATATGGAAGAATGGTGTCTATTTTTTTGCAATAGTCAATCCCTTGCATCTATAAACGGGGCTTAGCCCCCACCAAACCCAGCCATCTGAGAAAACCCTAAGTATAGAAATTGTAATCCTCTTTCTCTCTCTGTCTCTCTCTCTCTCTCTTTCTATTTCTCTCTGTAATCACTATTATCATTATCAATAAAGGTCATCATAACACTATCACCAAAAGGTGGACGTAAACTAAACTTACCATCTATTGGTTGGAAAATATCCTACCAAAAATCTTGTGCACGTTCTTCCTTCACTATCTTGCACTTACTTTTCTTAAATTAATTATTTGTTTGTAAGTAGTACTTCAAAAACATAATAGTTAACCTTACAAGGATAAGACTTTACGGATGGGCATGGCACAAAATGAATTTCATGGACGAAAGTTAAAGAAATTAAGTCAACTTTCATAGGGGTAAAATATAAATAACTCGGTAATTTCACATAGCAAGTTTGAGATTCAACCTCTTGACATAAATTATAAAAAGTTCTTAGTGTGAATTTACCAATTTAAAATTATATGAACGGACAAAAGGTTAAACCAAGCAAGCACGTAGTTTTTTAAAGACATCTGATAAACTCATAATCTCATAGAATGGGGCTCCATTTTCATACACTCAGGTCGCTAAATCCATTAAGAGTGATCATGGATTTCATTAAGAGTAAATCCCAAGAATGAATTTATACTACTCCGATGCAAGATTGGCAGGTTAATCTACCAAGAGAAAAAGTTTAAGAGATAAAATCTCAACCTTCTCAATTGCATAAATGAGCACATCTAAACATACTTACATCAAAATTATATATTATATAGAAAAAAATTCCTTTAATGAAATAGATCAATTTAAGCAGTCAACATAATAACATGAAGCTTTTTTTGAAATGATAAATAGAACTAAGGGTGTTCATCGAAACTGGCAAATTCAAGGTACCGAACCTACGACTTTAGCTTGGGTCAGCTATTTTAGCCAATGGGTTGGTTTAGTTGAAAATTTTAAGAACCATTTCCAGTTCAGTTTTAGGTCAAGCACTTCAAATAACATAACCGAACCTAACCAGAACCCAATGGAACTGGACCATGGAAATGAGTATAGAACCAAAACAATATAATCGAATGGGTAGGCTCGGTTCCAACCCAGGTCCAGTTCAATTTTGGGTCGAAGACCATAGAACTGACAATTCGAGTTCCGATTATGGGTTTAGCCCTGGAAACAACCTTGCTTGACCCCTGCACATGCCTAAAGAGAACAAGCTAGTGTTTCTCTTGAAACCACAAATTTCACAACAGTAAAAATGTTATACTGCTTGTTGCTACTCGAACTGATACCATTGTTGTTATTGCCTCGTACATGCCTACCTCCCACCAGCACCATCATCAGTACACCTTCCCCTTTCGCATCCTACCCGAAATGCCTTTCCATCGATCTTGAAATTTATTTTTTAGGCAGAGAGTAAGAGGAGTTAATTATATTTTAAGCCTACAAAATTTGACCACTCACTTTCGTCCATGAAGTTCATTTTGTGCCATGCCCGTGCATGAAGTTTAATTCCATTTTCACTTTAGTCCAAAATCCAACGCAACGTTTATTTTTTGGTCGAAAAATGCCATGTGCAGTTGGCTCGAAGATCAAAGTGACATGTAGCATTTTCCATCCAAAAACCTAACGTCCTGCTGGATTTGAACTAAAGTTAAAACCGGAGCTAGCAAACTTTAAAGATAGGCATGCTACAAAATGAACTTGATGAACGAAAGTGAAAAACGACTCAAACTTTAAGGAGGTAAATTATATATAACTCCAAAAAATTTACAGAGATGACAATCACAAGGGCCAATGTTTTAAAAATCCCTGCCTAGATAATAGACTATAACTTACATATTGGAACCTTGTGTTATCTTGTGGAAGTAGTTTCCCAATTGAAAGAAACTACTCTCTCTATCCCAACAATACTCCAGTACTACTTTGTTTTATGATGTCTGAAATTTAGAGTCTAGTTTCCTTGGGGAATATAATTAATTCACCAAATTTCGCAATTACTTTTGCTCCTAATTAACCAACATCTGTTGATTACTTTATAATTTATGTATCCTCGAAAAATTGCTAAAGTCCATGGACTCTTAATTTGGGGCGGAGAAGTAATAAGAGCAAATTGAAGAAATGGATAAAAAAATATCAGATAAAACTATAAAACGTAAGAATCAACAAGCAACCATTATGAAAATGTTTTAGAACATGCCATATTGCCAGGTGTTTTTAGAGAAAACCAATTTATCTACCTTAAAAAAAATTGCATTCGATCAGTATTAAGAGCAAAGAGGGAAAAAATAACGAGCAAAGAATGTGACATGGAGATATAGCTTGAACTCAGAGTTCCTAGACGCTAGTGATCTGATCAGTGTTGCGAATCCTGGCGATCCCCGATTTTGACTTTCATAGACAATCAAAGAGACATTTTTATGCTAGATTATCTTGCACATGCGATGCGTGTGCGACTTGCATTTATATAATTTGAACAAAAAACTTTTAACAATAGCAATGAATGGTCCACAGGTTAAGTGCCCCTTTCTATTTGGTTTGAGGGCAACGATTTGAGCTCCACTGTAAGCAAAAGTTTTACGCAAAAAGCTCAAAGAAAATCAAAAATATTTAACAATGGTTCAGACAATTTTTTTCCCATTTGGCAAAGTAAATTAACCTAAGGGTAAGATAAATAAATAAGGGTTTGATCCGGAGCTTTCTTCCATTTAGGTATCATTGACCGAGAGGGAGATTTTCATTAATTACTAGTTAGTCTACTATTTTCTTTCCGCTATTTTCTACCAGAGATAAAATAGGAAATCAAAAAGTCTAACACAACTTCAGGCGGTTGAAATGGATCTTGGTTTCGAGCGCGGGGTAAGAGACACTCTAGATATTGAGGATCACGTATACAGTGATTTTTGCCACATCATCTTCAGGGGCATCAAACACGTTTGGTTTGGAGAGCCATTCTTTTAGCTCATTGTCTATGCATCTTTTGTAATCATGGTTATCTAATTCTCTCTGATTCATATATAGAAGAATACCAAATGAGCAGCAATTGATAAGAAAAGAGGAATACAAAATGAAATTAAGTCTGGTCAGCTAGAAAACCAATCTCTATGTTATATCGTCAGACAGTTGCGCTTCGACAAACAAGGGTGTCTCCATTAAAGCTTGAACAACAGCAGAGAATGAATGAGATAACCACAGTGTCTCTACTATGTACAAGCTCAAAGACAATACACCTTAAGGAGCACATCAACATCTGATTTGGCTAAGATACATCACTCCAGACAAAACTCGCAGAAAAGGAGTTGTCGAAGATTAAGAGTCCACTATATCTTTTTGGGATATCCCGAATTAAAAGTCTATTTTTTAGAGATTCAAAACATCCTCCATTTTTCAAAGTTTGCTACTACAACTTTGAATCTGACTAATGAGACCTCCAATTAGTTAACTGTTGAGCAATCCAGTAACTAACCATATCATTTTGTGGATTAACTTTTTGTTTGCGTACAGTACTGCTTCTTTCAATTGTTAAAACTTTTTCAAAGAATAAATCTATTTAATTGTCATATTCAATTGAATTTAGATTGCCTTCTTCGGATATGTTGGTTCAGATTGGATACAGATGGACTAAAAATCACCAGATTGGAACCGACAAACAATCCTACAAACATTCAAGTTTGAGATTAAATAAACCACATTACACCAATGTGGCAATGTGACAAACCAATCTCAAATACTTCATTTGAAAATCAAACAAAACAATACAGAAAATAATTCATATGAATCATTATAGTTAGATTAATCCTTGATAGGGAAAAATACAATCACCAACTTAGATTACAATCAATGATTACCTCAAGATGATGCGACGTCGTTCTGTTCTGATCACCGGAAATCATGATCATCGTGTACTTGTGTTGCTGCAAATCTCAGCCACTATAGAAGGAGTGAATCTCATCAGTTGGATCAGTTTTGTAGAGTATATATAAATGCCGGAGGCCAATATATTAAGATGAAATGGAGCAGAGGAGGACACGGAATATGGTTAACTTCTAATCTAACATTGGGCCCACTTCATGGTCTTCACAATAGTGGGTCCAATATTGAAGTGGGGACTGATGCTCTAAACGTGATCAATGCTCTCAACTCTAGTGCTCATGTATGATCTGAGTTTGGAGTGGTGCTCGACTATATCGGAGCCAGCTCGTTTGGTTGCGTAAATTGTCTCATTTATAATTGTTTTATTGTAAATTAACAAATTGTAAATGTTTTCATTTAAATAAAAAAAAAAAAATAGGATGTGATTTTTTGTATGAACTTATATGATAGTTGTAAGTTATTTAATTTCAACTATGACTTTACATTTTCTTATTTAAAGTCTTAGATTTTAAGTTATGACTTTATATACTGATTTATTTTTGCAACCAAACATTTAAATTAAATTCGTCGTGAATTAAACAATTTTAAATTGTCTAATTCATAAATTGGAGGACAACCAAACGGGACCAATCAATTTCAATCATACATGTTTTTTTATGAATGCGTCTAGATGTGCTAATCGTGTAACATTGTTTCTTATGCTTGGTGATCTAAAAGTTCGGAGAGTTGAGACTCCATGTTTTCAGGTTGGATCTTGTTTTTTGACACCTCAGATGTGGCATGTTAGTAGTTGTTCTTTTGGTTGTTTCAAAAAACAAAATGTATGTTTAATAACGAATTGAATCTTTACCTAAACATCAGGCTAGCTCAAAAGATGATGGTTTCTCTCTTTAGGAAAAGAGGCCGTCTATTTCACAGGTTAAATAAATGAATTTTTTTCATAAAAATTGGTACAGACAATCTTTATGATGACTAAGCATGTCCATCAAATTTTGTCAAAAGATTCAATTTAAAAGTCACTAAGATGATTATTTAAAATTTCAATGGCCGAAGTAAACATATATATCAATTTTTCCTTACACTTATTTCTAAATTGATTTTTTCAGTACAATTTTGTGTAAATGATCTATTTATTACAAAGATCATCTCAATCAAATTTCATAAAAAAAAAATCCATTTTTTTAATCCTTGAAACACGTCGTCCTTCATTTCTTTCTTCATTTTTTTTTAAGAAAGACTGTATTTTTCAAAGCCGCCCTAAACAAACTTAACAATATTGGTCAAATCTAATTTCTAATTTTTTTTCTCTAAATTTAATATTTATTAAATATCTTATTTGTCTTCGGAGTTATAAATGTGCATCATTTCATTTCACTAAATAATAGGATTTGGGTGATGGCCGGAAATTCAGCCTCTAAAATACAAGGCCCATTGGTGATTTATATTTGCACATGTTCATATTTTTCTCATTTTTTTTAACCCATCCACATTCAATTAAAATTCAATTAACTTTTCCTCCGCTCGCAATATATATATGATTCACCTATATCTAATTTGTTAAAAAACAATTTAAAGTTCGTAGCAGTAAAGATTCGATTAACAATTGTAAGAATAACATTAAAAATTAAAAGTATGACGGTCCTTCAAAATCGTTTGGAAACCGTAAGTTCAAATCTTTTTAATATACTTTTGAATGACTTTTTTTGAACGACTTGTGGACACTGAGCACACTTTATTCTTTATACATGTACGCTTTATTCTTTATACACGCCATAAGTTCAAATCTTTGTACTAATACAAAACTTTTAATTTCAAAAACAAAATATTAGTATGGTTCAAACTAGATACACAATATATCATCTTACTACTTGGTACTTACTCCTAAAATATTCAGAGTGCATGTGTTCCAGTAGTAATAGTGGATAGATATGATGTTTACAATGGATGTCGTAAAGCAAAGGCGACCCAAAAAAATGTTAGGATGGGTTTAAACGAATTTTTGATAAATTTAATTCATGCTATTATTAGAGATGCAATCAAAATAAGAAGACAGAGAGAATGGTTTTTAACATTTCGTAAGCAGTCAATGATGAGAGTCAAATAGTTTGAGAAACTATTAGGCTCCGTTTGATTGCAAAGTGGAAAAGGAAAATAAATTGAGTTAGTTTTGTTAAAAAGATGGAAAATAAGTTGAGTGATAGAAGTAATATTCTCTTGATTTTTAAGTTTTTCCATGAAGAAATTTTCTTTGCTTGGTGGTGAGTAAAAATTTTCCACCAAAAATATTGAAAGATAGGATATATACATAAAATGAATAGTAAATTTATTTTCTTTTTCCATCTTTGATCAAACGAGCCTTCATGTTTTAAATTCCATTGTTGATGATTCAAAATTCCATTGTCGTCCAGCGGTTAGGATATCTGGCTTTCACCCAGGAGACCCGGGTTCGATTCCCGGCAATGGAATTGATTTTGTTTTATATATGAACTTGTTCGCCAGTCTGAATCATAGGTTTTTCGATCAGTGTGAAGTGTATTTGAAAATTGGAATCCTTCAGGTTATAACGAGAAATCAAGTTGTAACGATACTCTCTCATAACAGTAGGAAATTTTTAGAAGATATTAATGAAACTTATGATGCTATCCACTCGCTCCTTCAGGATTTGGAATCATAGGTAATCCTTCAGGATGAAATGTATTTGAAAATTGGGATCCTTTGGGTTAAAACGAGAGATCAAGCTGTAACGAAACTCTCTCATCCCAGTAGGAACGGTATTCGAACCCTTGCTATAGCATAGTTAGAAACTGTATCCCCCTCCCGGCCACTAGTACACCAGCCAACAATGATGCCTAAATTTCAGGAAAGGTTCGCTAGACTAAAATTCGACAATGATGTCTACTATTAGAGCAAATGCGTAACTGCTTTCACAGCTTTTACTGCTAAATTTACTTTTTGAATCTCACCAACTACAAATGCGGTTATCACCCAATATGATAGTGTAGACTTCTTCCAAAAAAACAAATTTCATACCGTTCCATACTAGCAATGGCTAGGTAGTTAATATTTACTAAAAATTTTATTGTTTCCAATAAACCACAACAACATGAACTATAATAAAAATGATACATTATGTATTGGGAGTTAGGTTCATCAAGCAATTGTAAATGCCAAGCCAAAGAACACTACCCCACCCTCAAGCCAAAAGGCAAAAGAGAGAGAAAAAAAAAAGGGAAAAATGGCTCGAAACAGTTAACTCTACAAGAACAGTTTTAACTTCGCAATTCATATTCAAATGATATGAACCAAAATGGAAAGGAAATTGGCGAGTATTCAACCTAGAGAGAGAGATTGATGATATATAATCATATATATATAATACATGGTGTGTTCTACTTTCCGATTCCAAGTTCTTTCGTGAGATCTCTTGTAAGGCTGAACTGCTTAGTATTGTGCCACGGGAACTGTGTACGTGTAACTGGAAGCTTCCTTCGAAGGTCCTGCGCACCCATAATCAGATCACACAATGTAATACAAAAGAACCAATATATTCACAGAGAGTTGTAAAAGTCAGAGAGTTTGAAAGCTAAGAAGTACTAGACTTTTACCTTCAGACTATGCTTCAAATCTTACAATTTATGAATCTACTTATATACTTCAAGAAAATAAAAGGAGTAAAATCGAAAATCACAATTTATCTAGAAGATACAGAAAATTAGAAATCGTTTGAGTTAGAGATTTGATGAGTTTCGAACTTCATCTTGTAGAACAAACCACCCTCTTTGCCCAGATTTAGTTTTTGTAAGACTAGTTATGAGAAAAAGAATACCTTGAAAGTGGTATCTGGCAAATTTGAATACGATGCCTGGCAATACGCAAGTGTCAGTGAAAAACTCTCTGAAGATGGAATTAACTAATCACAAATTGACAATCCCACTTTCCTATTTGGGATTGTCCCAAATTGATAGTCCCGTTTCCTTTTTTGGGACATAATCAATGAACCAAATCTCGCAATAGAAAACAAGTTGTATTCTTGACCATTGATTATGAAAATCAAAGTCAAAGTGGGACCATCAATTTGAGACGGAAGGAATACTTCAAAATAGAAATATATACAGAACCTGAAGAGCATCCAGGTATTCTGTCTCATGGTGGCGAATAATGTTGGCCAAGGAAATCGCAGAATCATCAGGCGACTGAAACATATATACAGCAAATATCAGGGCCCATTAAAGAGTACCACAGAAGCTTCAACAATTTGTTAGATATCAATAAAGATTAGTGGAGGAATGTGAAAGATTTAGGATATAAGGTGACCCATAACTAGAGTTGCCATCCTAAAAGATTCTTACCAGCTATTTTATCGGATATTACATTGAATTACACAGGCAGTCCTTGACTAGTGTTGATCATCCTAAGGGCTTCTGGTGCAATATACTGCTTTTTTCGAAAATATTTAATCATGCTGTATTATGCACTTGAAATTCTTGCTAATTGATATATTTCACATTAATGAACCAAAGAAAAAAAAATAAGAAACTAGATAGTGGCTCTCCCACAGCTCATTCAAGGAAGGTCCCGTGCAGTAATCTCTACCATCGAGTTGCTAATCAACCCTTTAGAAGTAAAAGCAAATACATACCTAAATACAACAAAAAGTAATCAAGCAAAGCAGATAATCAAGAAATTTCAAGAACATCTCTCTTTAAAGTTAACCTGAAATATTGTTGAATCCTTGCATTCGTGTTTTGCATCTAATTGGACATTGCCCTCTTCAAAGTAATGGGCCCCCACCTGAATTAACAAGAAAAATACAATTGGTTATTGTTGATATTTAGATGTTTTGATATCTTTTTATGTCCTTAGGTGCTAAACCCAGTTAGTTATGGGAATTGAGTTCGTGTGCATCAGGATTTTCATCATTCAGACTTGCTTATGAATACTCTTAATATGTATTTGTTCATGAGGGTGAGTTTTTCTTCCCCCTTTTTCTTTTTTTTTCTGTTCTTTTTTTCTTTTTTTCTTTTGTTTTTCTTTCTGTAATAGCATAGATGACTGTTAATATGGTTCAAAACTTACATTTTTATACTTCTTACAAGAAGATTATATATACATATTTTTCAAAACATACATTTTTAACATAAGAAACTATATTTCTTTATGAAAATCTCCTCAGCATGTCACTATCCTACTTTTTAAGGATTTACCATGTTGCTGTGTTTGTGTAGCATCGTACTCATGTCCTAGATCCATGTTCATGCTTCTAAGCATAAAATACAACCACCAAGAATAAGGTATATATACAAAATCCCATGGACCACTAAAATGGTTAACTATACCTGAAATTTGCCTCTTACTTCCACTGTTTGTACATCATCCTTGAACTCGATAGTCCATATTGAGCGCCAACTGCCATTGCTACAGTAAAAACACGAAAATAGTGGTAATTGAACAGTTTAATAGGAACCAGATCTTGATAAATCTTTCTGATAAGAAGAAAGTATATAGACAAAATCAAGTAAGCAACAATTGAGTAAAAAGACGTCCCAGTTAACCAGTCATACAAATGGATCAAGCTCTGACTTGTATGCTTGTGTTTCTTTGTTTTAAGAACTTTCCAAAACAAGCTATAGGACCTGATACCACTTAAAGAAGACACTAGGAAGTTAACTATTTATTGACTTCCACATCCTAAAGATCATAATAACCAAAAGTACCGGACCTATTGTTGGGGGAGAAGGGGCATTCAAGAAAAAGAAGGATTTCCATTTGAAACCAATAGCCACTGAAGAGCCATCGATTTAAGGATCTTAGGGTCCATTTTATAAGAAGTTGGAAAATTATTATTTGGTGAGATGTTCTTTTTTTTTTTTTTTTTTGATATCAGAAACAAAGATCTTTTATTGATAGCAGAAATGAGAAAGTACAGAAAGGGTGGACCACTGGTTCACCAAATAAGAAAAAACAAACAAAACAAAACTGAGAAAAAATGGTCGAAAATTACATTACGCAGACAATTAAATAACTACACATGAGGTCCCCATGCTGTGTAATGGGAATGTAACTAAAGTAATAAACAAGGATAAGGTAAAAAGGGGTAAAAAATTAAGTGATGGAATTTTGTTCTATTTTTTTGACTAAATTTAACGCACCAGAAATTTTGTGGGCTATGTCGGGTGGCTGAAATCACCGCAACAAACTCAAAATCAGATCCCAGTTCACTATCTTTTCCACTCGTACAGTAAACTGAATAGACACCTTTTGGATAAGCATCTCCAACGTATTTGCCGATTTCTGCATCCACTGCACATCTGTGATGGAAGGAGCAATATGTTAATAAAAATATTAGAGCGGAAAGTAACACGAAATATGGTATGCCATTTTTCCTCGGTCTTTGAATGATTAGAAGTATGTAATTCTTGGGGTTTGTTTACACTGCAGATGTACTGAGGCACATGGGTCGGACTCACTGGACTGTCCTTGATGACTCTTTTATCCCTACAATCTATAATATAAGGAAGAATTTTGTGAACCACAAAAACTCTCAAAAGTCCTCCAATCTAATGGCCAAGATTCCACATTGTTAATTTAGATTCATCATTGGGATTCAAATTTGAAACATCACAGCAACCTAAACCCAAACTTGCACACAAGCAACTCATACCCAAAACATACAAGAAAATATCTCTATTAACTTATGTACTTACACTATCAACTTTCTCTCTCATCAACTTTTTAAAAACCTTAAAATACCATAACTTTAAATCAAAAAATTGGAACTTAATAAAATTTATGTAACTGAAACCTACTCATCGAGATCTATGAAATAAATCATATTTGCTGTAATTGAATTCTGGCTTTCGCCCTTATATTTTTCATGCCTTCTATACGATACTCTTATTTTCAACAGTGAACAGTCAATATTTTTTTTCTCTACACCATGCCGTCTAGCAAGGCAATACCTAGTATTCCAATATGTATTAAATATTAAGAAGCCCCAGAGATATGAAGGTAAGGATATATGACCCAAGCATTGGGATGCTTAAGCTCAGCTCTATCTTTTACTTAGATGAATGGTTCAAGCAAGTCCCTAATCCATCCAAGCATGAGCCCGGCTCAGGTAATTAGTTTTAATAGAGATGACCACAGCTAAGGCAATCTTCCTCTCTTTTTCTCCTTTATCTTTCTCTTTATAGTCAGTATATTCTCAAAAGGTTAAAATGTTAAGCCAGTTATTTTGTTGACATATTCCAGATTTTCAGTGGCATAGTACAAGATTGATACACAACATTGTTACCGTTTTTCTTTTGATCTGTATTCCTTCATCAAAAACATTTGTTTACATGGTCGCCAATTCTTGTCAAATAATACACGCACATATATAAGTATAGCCAAAATTAGAAATAAAAAAGGCTTATAAGTGGAGAACTCAAAATTAAGGTTTTTTGGTCCATAAAGTTCATGTTTATCCTAGGCCTGCTACTTACCAGATAATGCCAGACTGAATTATAAAAGCAAATTTTTCTTCTTGTATCTTCTTTTTTGCAGAAGAAGAGGGAAACAGTCATCCCCCAAATTTTTTTCAAATTTTACTTCACTTTACACTACAATTTCATTAGAACAAAACTACACCGCAACGCGCTTATCTTACCCTAATACTTGGCATGCCAATTCAATCTAATTTGATAATACTCTTAAGATTATAAGGAATAGAAAAAAATGCATTAAAATCTTCTTTTGCTTCATTGAACAGCCATAGTTGGCCCAAAAATAATTACAAGAGCAGATATAACAAAAAGAACTAAGAAAAGTCTCTTCAAAGACTAGAAAACAGGCACTAAGGAGCACCAAAAAAGACAAAATAAACTCTAGGACAATAAAATAAAAAGCTCAAGAGTACAGCAAAGGAACACCCAAATAAAGTCGAATGTCGAGAAGCTAAAAATCTGACAGAAGTTCAGAGAGCCTGAGCTTCCTAAATCATTATAGTTCCTTTAGATCGGGGGACAAAAGGGCAGTCCTCCACCGGTTTCTCTTGGGACTTAAATTTCTCAAGGAATTTTAACGATAGGGATATTGTTGATTTTACTTCTCTTTTGGGTATTATTGGAAATACTCATTTCAATTTCAATTCGGGGGACAAAAGGGTGTGGGTGGGCACTTCTTCTGGCGAATTCTCTTGTAAGTCTTTTTTGGAAAAGATCTCATGTTCATCTTCATCCCTGCCTTTTCCTCAATACAGTTTTATTTGGAAAGGGGGTGTACCTCATAAAGTTAAAGTCTTTGCGTGGCTCGCTTCTTTGGGTAAAGTTAATACATGTGACAAAGTCCAAGCTAGAAGACCGAATTGTATGTTGTCTCCTTCAGTTTGTATCCTTTGCAAAAAGGATGGTGAATCTATTGATCATATCCTAGTGCATTGCTCAGTGGCCCGTTTCATGTGGTCAAATCTCTTTTCTTTGTTTGGGGTTGACGGTGTTTTGCCAAAGAAGTGGGCAGATTGTGTTGTGATAAAATGGAGTTTTGGGACGGATCATACAAAAGCTAAAATCTTGTGGAGAATCTTGGTTTTGGCAATGGCTTGGAGGCTGTGGCTAGAAAGAAATAGCAGAATTTTTGAAGATAAAGTCAGTAGAGTTGAGGAGATTTGGGATAACATTATTTTTTCAGCAGATTTGTGGGCTAGGGCATTTAATATTATTGATTCGACTCAGAGTTTTCTTTTTAAATTAGATTGTTTTAGTTTCCTCGACCAATCCACAAGCTTGTAATTTCTTTTGTTCTCTTGTGCAGAGGATATCTTGCCCTCTTTCACTAGTGAATATGTTTCCACTGCATTTGTTTAATAAAATTGGTTTTGTTTCTTATCAAAAAAAAAAAAAACATGGAAATAATGATTTTGGGGGGATTGGGAGGGTAGAGACTAGAGAGAGACTATTGAGCATTCGGCCAATTCCTGGCACTATATGATAAGCCATGAAGGTGCTTTATTATATAAAGAGTATCATAACTATTGCAGCAACTCTCAGGTTTCAACCAGGTTAATATATGCAGCCAGTTAAGAGCAGAAAATCAGGAGAATCAATCTGCAAATTTCAAAGGAATGACCCAAAACATATTCATATAGGTGGACAGATTTAATGAAGAGATGATATATATCCCCAGCCACCTAGCACTGACACCAATGCGCATTCAGCTAAATGGAGTAATGGACTATATGGGCGACTGTGAATCATATATCAAAATATAGTGGCACCAATACTCTCTCAGTTTTCATCCTCCCAAAAAAGTGATTCTTGTAACTGTTACGTATATTATATCTAAGTCTGTACTTCTATAATATCCGTTCGTTGCTATGACTTAACAACAACTGACCCAACCAATAAGGTAAATCCTCTTGCCCAAGCCCCCAAAATCAGCTATCTTTCACAATTCACAACTAGAAAGAAATGAGAACTAAAATAATGAGTAAGCTCTTAAGTTTAGCTGGAAATTCCAGACAGAAAACATACTTTCTCTATCAACAAAGCACATTCTTAAAATATTTGGAAATGAGAACAATACTGGGCAGAGTTAAAGTGTAGCCTTAAGAACTCTTCCTAACAAGTCTCAAAACAATTTGCAATGTTTCTCTCTCTCAGCTACTTTGTTAAGTTTTAAAGTATGCAGCCAATAATGCTGATGAAGAACACAGGCAGAAGAGGATCACACTTTGATCTTTGATAGAAACATTTTTATCTACTCAGGCTGATCATCTATAGCCGTAAAAAAACACTTTCTGCACAATAATTTCAATTCTCAACAATATGACATAATCTTCCCGAGCAACTTCCAATAAAATCCCACTAACTTAAACCAGTCAGCAGGTTCAAATAAAGCAATCATCTATCCTAGATTTAGAAATAATGATGCAGAACAATACTAGAAGGAGATGCCCACGGGTGAAGATGGCTCACAAGCTCTAAGCATGCATGCTTATCAAAATACAATTCAACTCTAAATACAATTCAACTCTGAAATTACAACCTTAATTATAATCTACTAAGGAAACCCCGAACAACCATACGCTGATATAAAATACCAAAATAACCTTAATAATATAATTACCTAATATCATCCAAATTACCCTAAATAAAGTATAAATACTAACAATTTCCTTAAACATAATATATTAAAATACAAATACAAATACAAATAATATCTTCTCATATTCCACATCAGATAGCCAGGTGAAAGTGAAATAACCAGCTCATGTCACATTGAATTCTGTGTTGAATTTCGTAATTTTGATTTGTGCCTTAAACAAGGCCAGCATGTACATTTACATTAAACAAGGCCAGCATACACATTCACATTGAAAGAAATTATCTTAATGAATTGATTTGCTATTAAAATTTGCAAATAAACTCATAAATGAATCAGACACTTGGTTCTAGTCAAACACTTATCAACAGTGCTTTTTTCAAGTTACCCTGATTTTATATGCAAAATTAGACTTACGCCCTATTTTCATAATCATTAGACTTTGCCCCTGCATGCAGGGAATCTGAAGAATTAATAAAGATTGGAGGTTAAGTCAAATAATTATATTAAGCAAAATTAGACATTGCCTCCCATTTTTACGTAATTCTTTGATATTTCCCTGCATGCAGGGCAAACTCTAACAATTAGACCATCTTTATTGCACAGGGCTAAAATGCTAAATATAGCATTTTAGCCCTACATTGCACACCCTGAAAGGGTAATAGGGTAAGAGAAATGGTAAAGGAAGGGAAACTTTAGCAGCGGACAAGCATACCACATGCATGACACAGTGTGCATCGTGCCAGCCATATGTAGATGATGTATATATATGTAGATGTATGTATATATATATGTTGATGGATATGACGCAAAAACATCATAAAAAGGACCAGTACGGACGGACTAGTCCGCACCTGATCCTGGCTGTATATATACACAAAAAAATATACTATTTAGCCTACTATTTACCATTTATGCAATGCGGAGTTGTGCAGGCTAATAAGCCAAACGCACCATACCCTACCATATGAATTTTACCAATAAAGATGGTCTTATAAAAACAGGGGGGAGGGGCGGTCTGATTTTACACTAAGAAAAGGGGTCAAAGTTAAAAAACCCTTACCAATACAAATATACAACGCTAAATACCCAAATGGTTCTAGAAGAAACTTCAACACAACATACAAGAATCAGATCTGACTAGTCATAAAGCATACCGATATTCCTCAACGTACGGGGATGGAAGTTCCTCGTCACTTGCTGGTCTCACCTCTGTACAAACCTGAACCGATTCAGAATTTCATCATATAAATTGTAGTAAGAAACAGATATTGCTTGAAGATGAAAGAAAAGAGCCAACACACATATATTCGAGCTTTATAAGAACATGAAACTAGGTGAGCAACAATATAGCTGCCAACAAGTTCATGATCAATACAACCCTCGACGATTTCATTCAATAATTTCTAGAATAATATTAGAAAATTGTACTGTGTAGTAAGTCAAGAGGGTTGGTATCACGAGTGGAAGGAGGCATTAGACAAAATCAAGTGGAATCCTTGACTATTCTAACAGGTTACAGCCATCCAACTATGACATCTACTACATTGAAATCCATCACTATCTTGATGCTAGAAGCCCATAAAAATGCTAAGAACTTGATTCTCTATGTAAGCATTTTGTTCCCCTCTGCATTATTAAAAATTGGTGTTGATTGTGCACTTACTACACCTTGGTTTGTCTCTCCATGTGCAAGCGGGGTCGCACATGAGGGAGAGTGGTGCAGCAAATGATATACATTGTTGGCCCACTACCTCACACCTAGTCCTCCTTTTTCTCCCAAAAAAATCATTTGATTTCCTTCTAACAATATTAGCCAAAGGAAAGCTGCTTTTACATATCCCCATATACCTCTAATTTTTGACACCTAACCTTCAAAAGTGATATCTGTTACCATAAATCGCTATCCTGGAATGTTGGTGTTCTGGAACGTAAACTCTAGCATTCCAATTAAGAGAGTACAAGAGGAATTTATATGCCGAAACAGGAAGGGATTTTTACCATGTTGGAGTGTTTGCGAGAGAGAGAGAGAGAGAGAGAGAGAGCTTTGTTCAAGGGAATTACATCGGGATTTGAAGAAAAGGAGCCCTCCTTTTACAAGGCTCCAGAATCCCTAACATGTTTATTTTAGTAAAAGTTTATCTAATTATTTTCTTTCAAATCCTAGTGTTGGCCAATTGGTGCCAACCCCCGAAATATGCACTGCACAAATTCATGAAATATAGCATTGTTAACTCATCAAATTAAAGTTTTGAAAAATAAGTACAAGTACTAGATATAGCACTGATCATATGATATGTACATGCACTTACAGTATAATATGCTATCTGCAGCAAGCCGGTTCTCACCCAAAACGGCTAGCCCAGGTTATTATTAAGGTTCATTGAACTCACATATTAGCCAAGGACATCCCCATTACACTACCAATGTGGGATAGGTGGGTTGTGAGTTGTGACAAACTCCCCACAATAAACTCCTGACGTCCTCATCAGACTGGGTTCCAGCACAAATGATTTTGACTTGTTTCCAGCCGCAACAAACGATTCCGGCTCTGACAGCCACACAAACACAACCTACAATATCATGCCCTGATTTCTCGGACACCAAATTATCATGCCCCAATTTCTCGGATGTGATTAAAATATTACAAACTTTAAGAATAATAACCATCTCTTGTTGAAGGGTATTACGAACATATTAGTGCAATCAATTTAAGTTAAAGTCGCCTTTTTAAAAGTTCACCATTAGCATGCTACATTCATGAAATTCTTGTTTAAAACATGAAATGAAAGCAAAAACAGAGGCTCGGGTTAGTAACTAACAATAAAACAATATTAGAACTACCTTAGAGAAGCTTTGCTTTGATTTAATTTAAGCTCAGAGCTTTGCTAAAAAATTTTACAAATTTTGTAGCGAACTTTTCAATCTAGATTTCTCTGTGATTTGGTGTTCCATTACAACATATTCTTGGTGCTATTTAGCCCCCAAGTTAAGCAGCTCCTAATGGTGAAATGGTAGTTGTGTGATTCAATGGAATCATTAACCTGGAGAACCAAACCAAACCAACCTCTATGGATTGGGTTAGGTTGGGTTTTTTTACTTTTACATTGATGAGTTGCAACTGGTTCCAAAAATTGAACAACCGAGTGGGTTTTGCAAATTGAAGAACCGAGTGGGTTTTGCTCTAGTTTTGATTGATAATGTAATAGAACCAAGAATTGAGCGGCCAAGGCAAACCAACCCAATGGAGAACCAAACTAGAACTGAAATGGAATTCATGTTATATTATACATATATATATATACAGTGGATTTCCCATACGCATTGGTGCATACGGGTTGGACATATTTTGGAAAGCTATCCCACTTAAAGTCTAATTTTCCCCTTTGTCCAAACACCTAAGTTGAAACATAATATATATATATATACTTGGCTCTTTCTCTCTCTCTCTCTAAGATTATTTCTCTCTCTACACGGCAATATTTTATTTCAATTAAGTCTAATACTTTGACTGAGCATATCTTTAGCTACACAGCTCACAAACCAATTCCATGAATTCCGTTGAGTTTGCATCAAAACCCTCTTCATTTCGAGGGGTACTTTTACATACTTCGAGTTCATATGTGAAAGTTGATGTTTACACTGCAACATTTTATTTTAATTAAGTCTAATACTTTGACTAAGCATATCTTTAGCTACACGCTCGGAATCCAAGTTCGTAAATTCCATTGAGCTCATATCAGAATGCTCTTCATTTCAAGGGGTACTTTTATATACTTTAAAATTCACGTGTAAAATTTGATATTTATGCCTCAATATTCTATTTCAATTAAGTCTAATACCTTAACCGAGAATATCTTTAGCTATACACCTCGGAATCCAATTATAAGGGTGTGCACATAAACCAAAAGACCAACCCGAACTAAAGTTAAACTACCCCTTTTTTGGGTGGCTAGTTCAACCTGCGGTTCTTTCTTTGCAAAACTGATTACCTTCAGTCGGTCCGCTGTTTAGATAGGGAAAAAAACCGAAATGACCAAACCAACCAGGAACTTATATACGTGGCAAAATCATATTCATTTACTCAATATAGTGAACCCATTTACTCACCTTGATTAAAGCAAAAATCCATTTTCTCTCTACTCCCAATCTCCTAGCCCTAGCTATGGCGGCAAGGTCACTCTCTTCTCTTTCTGCTTCCAATCTTCTAACCCTAGCTATGGTGGTAAGAATTTGGTGAGGATGAACAAAAGATGGCCACACTCAGCTTTAGTACCAATGTTAATTGAAGACAGAGGAAAACGAAAAAAAAAAGTGGAGAAGCATGGTCAATTGATTCATGTTGCTAAACTTAGATAAGTTTTATCTTCCTTCTTATCTTATATGTTTAGGTCTAGATTGATAGTTTTTATGACTAGATATGGGAATTAATTATATAATACATGGATTGTATATATAAATTTCTTGCTTGATTTTGCTCATGGGTCTCTGTCTCCTAGCTTTTACCTTATATACATCATCAATCTTTCCTCTCCGATAGCTTCACTTGCTAACCCGAAACCGACATCAACCGAAACTGGCGATTATTATGCTTTTTGGTTTGGTTGTCGGTCCTTCAATTTCATCAACTAACAAGGTTGGTTCGGGCCGCCGGAAACACACACGGTTTGGAACCATATCCAATTCCGTTTAGTTCGCGTCAAAATCCTCTTCATTTTGAGGGATACTTTTATATACTTTCGAGTTCATGTGTGAGTTGATGTTTACGCTGCAACATTTTGATTTTAATTAAGTCTAATACTTTGACTGAGCATATCTTTAATTACACAACTCGGAATCCATTAAAAAAACACGCAACTCCTTTTTCCTCTCCCTCTCTGTGTGTTTTCTCTCTATCACCTCAAAAGTTCGTCTCTCTCAAACAAGATGCTCCCTGTTCATTCCTCTCTCTCTAATCTAGGGCTTAAAATTCACACCTCTGCTCGGTCACATCTTCGACCTTCATCTCCATCTCCAAGCGCCACCATCACCACCTTCCTCTCCATCTCTAACCACCATCTCCACCCCTTTCTCCTTCTAAGCCCCATGAACAGGGAGCATTTGTAGGTTTTGTAACGAGATCCCATGGTTCAAATATATTTTTTTTAATAAAAGGGGGAAACCCCATTAGATTTATAAAAAAAACTATCTATGATTCGAATATATGTATATGATATTTCCTCTTTCATGTGAAAATTATAAAAGCAATATGACAAGGAAAGTGTTCTCTAATTGCTATCAGATTGCACCATTCTAATTTTTCTGTGACTGTGAAATGATGATTCTAAGCTGTGAAACAAAAGATATGCTCAATCAAAGTATTAGACTGTATTGAAATAAATTGTTGCAACATAAACATCAACTCTCACATATGAATTCGAAAGAACTTTCACATATGAACTTGAAAGTATATAAAAGTACCCCTCAAAATGAAGAGGATTTTGATACGAACTCAACATAATTCACGGAATTGGATTCCAAGTTGTTAGCTAAAGATATGCTCAATCAAAGCACTAGACTTAATTGAAATAAAATGTTGCAACATAAATATCAACTTTCACATATGAACTTGAAAGTACATAAAAGTACCCCCTTGAAATAAAGAGGATTTTGATAGTAACTTAACGGAACTGAATTCTTGGAATTGGATTCCGAGTTGTATATCTAAAAATATGCTCAATTAAAATATTAGACTTAATTGAAATAAAATGTTGCGGTGTAGAGAGAGAAATCATCTTTAGAGGGAGAGCGGGAGAGAAGAGCAACAAATATTTCAGTTTTTTTTTTTTATGTTTCAGCTTAGGTGTTTAAACAAAGGAGAAAGATTATACTTTATATGGGATAGCTTTGTCCAACACGTACGCACTAGTGCCTGTGGGAAATGAACTGTACACACACACATATGTATATGCATTAATATATGAATATATATAACCAAGTGTTATGTTTATCATCTAACCTTTAGTTTTACCATCTATCTATATTGATAATTATCTAATAAAAGTAAATCACTTTCACAATTCAAACTTATTTAGTTATTTTCTCTACAAGTTAAATGCATTTAAAGGCTCTTTACTAGACATAAATTCTCTTGGCTTTTGTTATTTAGTTATCATTTTAAATTTGGTGCTCTAAATGATCATTTAATACGTAGTTTGATAATTGAAATTGAATTTGTTAAAGTTTTCTTATTAACTTTTTTATTTGTTGAATGATTTAACAAATAGAACCGAGAACTAAAGGATTGGGTTGGGCTGGTTCCAATCTATTATTGGTTTGGTTCTAGTTCCAATCTATTATTGGGTTGGTTCTGGTTCCAAGTTGCAGAACCTACCTACCATGGTTCTGGTTCTGGTTTAGCTTAGAACCAAACCAACTCATGCACGCCCCTAGGAGCATCCATGCAGGTTCTTCAATATTTGCAATGATGAACAGAAGATTTTGGGGTAAAATTGTAATTTTTCAAGGGCCCCATAAGAATGGCGAACTGGATAAGTGAACCCAAAAATATCTTCGTTGTCATCATTCCAAATAGGGAGAACCTCCATGGATGCTCCACCTCCATAAACCTCCTCGTTCCCACACAAGGCCACCATTCGGAGATGCTTGTTTAACCTAGGAAATAAATAGCACCGAAAATCTGCTGCAATGGTACCCAAATCACATAGATAACTTGAGTGAAAAGTTAGCTGAAGTTGGGAAAATTCTATAGCAAAGCTCTGAGCTTAAATTAAATCAAAACAAAGCTTCTCTAAGGTAGCTCTAATATTGTTTTGATGTTGGTTATTACTTAGAGCGCTACTGATTTGCGTTATAAGTTGTAAATATTGTATTAGGAAAGTAGATAATTTAGGAATCCTAATTAGTAGTAGTTTCCTTATCTGTGTAGGAGTCTCATGTATATAAGTGGGTAATCTTCTCTCTAATAATATCAAATATATTTTTTCCTCTCATCTTAGATTACATGGTATCAGAGGGATTAGGGTTTTGTTTCTTGGTCTGTTATTTGACAGCAGTTTGCTAGGCAATAAGCTAGGGTTTCCAATTTCGTTTTTTGGTTTAGCAGTCCAAATTGCTTGTTTAACCTCACCTCCGGCCTAGGGAGGATCACCATCCACCGTCTAGGACTCGCTCAAAATCCGGCCTCAAGACGAGCAGCGCGTGGCCCTCACGCGCCACCACAAGAAGTTCGGCACCGTCACACGCGCCGGCGCGTGACGGCGCGTGACACCTCCGTTCAAGCTCCGTCCACTGCCGTTGGCTTCGTCTCAGCATCCACAGTACATATATGTGCTTGGTTTGGTTCAGTTCATCTTTATTTTGTGTAGATCTGAATTTGGCTTGCGTTTTAGCCTTCCTCGTGTAGTTTCTGCGCATCCAAATCTGAAGTACAATTGTTTCCAGGCCTGAAACAGGTTCTAGTAGCTGTTTGTTCGGGTTTTGTGCTTTGTGGTTGCTGGTTAGTTTGTTCCTTGCTTTATTCGTGCATTGCAGTTTGTGGTTGGTTCGCTTCTCACTATCTACTATAATTTTATTTGTTCTTGTGTTTTTTACAAATAAAATTATTTGAATCATGATTGATAAAAAGGCAACCATTGTTTCGGATGTCATTTCGGTGATGTCAAAAATCACTGACCACAAGCTTAATGGCTCTAATTACCTGGATTGGAGTAAAACAGTTCGAATTTATTTGCGAAGTATCGGCAAAGATGATCATATGACTGATGATCCACCTTCCGATGACTCTAAGCAGACATGGTTAAGAGAGGATGCTCGATTATTCTTGCAGATCCGAAATTCCATTGAAAGTGACGTCATGAGTTTGATTAATCACTGTGAATTGGTTAAAGAATTACTAGATTATTTGGATTTTCTATACTCTGGGAAAGGGAATATTAATCGCATTTATGATGTTTGTAAAGCGTTTTACCGTGCAGAAAAACAGGACAGGTCCATTATGCGTTACTTTATGGATTTTAAGAAAACTTTTGAAGAACTTAATATGTTGCTGCCATATAGTACTGATGTAAAAGTTCAGCAAAAACAGAGGGAGCAGATGGCTATCATGAGCTTTCTAGCTGGGCTTCCATCTGAATTTGAAACTGCAAAAAACCAGATTCTTTCTAGTCCTGAGATCTCGTCTTTAGAGGATGTATATACTAGAGTTCTTCGCACAGAAGGAAATCCACCAGTTCAGACTCCATCTGTTCCGTTCAATAGTGCTCTAGTTAGCAGAAATACTGGGTATGAACTTGGGCAATCACAATATAGGGGAGGCAACCAAAGGGGGGGATCGAACAGTAACAGTTTTGATACTCGTGCACATGATTCAGGAGGTAGTGTCACTCGAGGACAGGGATCCGGTGGCATTGTATGTCATTACTGTCATAATCCAGGGCATCTTAAGCGGGATTGTAGGAAGCTTCGGTCCAGGACTCAGAGAGCTTACTCAGCCCATATTGCATCCTCTAATGAGATGGTTGAAAAATCAGTCTTTATCCCTGCATATGAGTTTGCCAAGTACTCTAAGTACCAAGAATCTCTAAAGTCTTCATCCACTCCAGTCACCTCTATCACTGCAATTGCTGATTCAGGTAAACCAAATACATGCCTTGTTTCATCATCATCCAAATGGGTCATTGATTCTGGTGCCACAGATCATATGACAGGTAATTCTAGCCTCTTTTCTACTTTTCAGTCACATATATCCCCTTCCAGTGTTACTTTAGCAGATGGAACATCTTCTTCCATTCTTGGATCTGGAAAAATCACCCCAACCCCTTTGCTTCCCTTATCATCTGTTCTACATTTACCTCAATTATCCTTTAATCTAATTTCTGTAAGCCAGCTTACTCGTAAACTTAATTGTTGCATCTCATTCTTTCCTGATTATTGCTTATTTCAGGATCTTATGATGAAGAAGATTATTGGTAAAGGACATGAATCGGGAGGCCTCTACATCCTTGACACATCGATACCTAAATCCGTTGCATGTTCGGGTGTCACATCTGCTTTCAAGGCTCATTGTAGACTCGGTCATCCTTCTCTTCCTCTGCTTAAGGAGTTGTGTCCTCAGTTTAATAAGGTGTCCTCATTAGATTGTGAGTCGTGTCAATTTGCCAAACATCACCGTAGTAGTCTTAGTCCGAGAGTCAATAAGAGAGCAAGTGCTCCGTTTGAATTAGTTCACTCTGATGTTTGGGGTCCATGTCCTGTTATGTCAAAAACTGGGTTCAAGTATTTTGTTACTTTTGTTGATGATTATTCTCGTACAACTTGGTTATATTTAATGAAAAGTCGTTCTGAATTGTTTTCTCATTTTTGTGCGTTTTGTGCTGAAATTAAAACTCAATTTGCTACTTCTGTCCATATATTACGCAGTGATAATGCCAAAGAGTATTTATCTTCATCTTTTCAGACTTACATGATTCAGAATGGTATCCTTCATCAAACTTCTTGTGTTGATACTCCATCCCAAAATGGAGTGGCAGAACGGAAGAACCGACATCTTCTTGAAACTGCAAGAGCCCTATTATTCCAAATGAATGTTCCAAAACCATTTTGGGCTGATGCAGTTTCCACAGCATGCTTTCTCATTAATCGAATGCCCTCATCTGTTCTTCGTGGTGAGACTCCTTATAGTGTTCTCTTCCCAAATAAATCATTGTTTCCTATTGAACCCAGAATATTTGGTAGTATTTGCTTTGTTTGAGATGTCCGTCCACATGTTACTAAGTTAGATCCCAAGTCTTTGAAATGTGTTTTTCTTGGGTATTCTCGTCTTCAGAAAGGATACAGATGTTATTGCCCTAGTTTGAATAAGTACCTTGTGTCAGCTGATGTTACTACCTTCATGGAAGAAACACCATTTTTTCCTTCTTCCACTTCCAAAAGTCAGGGGGAGGATGATGATTTGTTAATTTATACGATCACGTTCCCTGAACCCGTTGCTGAACAAGCACCAGTCAGACCTCCCATCCATCAAGTCTACTCCAGACGCCGGCCTGCTGATTCATGTCCTCCACCAACTTCTTCTCCATCATCAGATTCCGTGACGAGTGATGATCTTCCTATTGCTTTACGCAAAGGTAAACGCCAGTGTACTTATCCTGTTTCATCTTGTTTCTCTTATGATCACCTATCACATTCATCTTGTTCATTCATTGCATCTCTTGATTCTATATCTGTTCCTAAAACTGTTAATGAGGCTATATCGCATCATGGATGGCGTAATGTAATGATAGAGGAAATGGATGCTTTAGACAAGAATGGTACATGGGACTTGATCACTTTACCTGCGGGGAAACAGGCTATCGGATGCAAATGGGTGTTTACCGTCAAGGTCAATCCTGATGGGTCTGTTGCTCGTTTAAAAGCCCGCCTCGTTGCTAAGGGTTATGCTCAGACATATGGCGTTGATTATTCTGATACTTTCTCTCCTGTTGCTAAATTAACATCTGTCAGGCTATTTATATCTTTGGCAGCTACTCATCATTGGCCTCTGCATCAGCTAGACATAAAGAATGCTTTTCTTCATGGTGATCTTCAGGAGGAGGTCTATATGGAGCAACCTCCTGAGTTTGTTGCTCAGGGGGAGTATGGGAAAGTCTGTCATCTTCGTAAATCTTTGTATGGCTTGAAACAAAGTCCTCGTGCTTGGTTTGGAAAATTTAGTCAGGCTATTGAGACGTTTGGCATGGCGAAAAGTAAGTCTGACCACTCTGTGTTCTACAAACAATCTGAAGCAGGCATCATTTTGTTGGTTGTATATGTAGATGACATTGTCATTACTGGGAGTGATACTATGGGAATCTCTTCTCTTAAGTCCTTCCTTCATGCTCAGTTTCATACAAAGGACTTAGGGATGCTAAAATACTTTTTGGGTGTCGAAGTCACAAGGAGTACAAAGGGTATTTTTCTATCTCAGAGGAAATATATTCTTGACTTATTAGCTGAGACAGGGAAATTGGGAGCAAAGCCGTGTAGTACTCCGATGATTCCTAATGTACAATTGACAAAAGATGGTCAACTATTTGAGGATCCTGAGAAATATAGAAGATTGGTGGGGAAGTTGAACTATCTTACAGTGACTCGCCCGGATATTGCGTATTCTGTCAGTGTGGCGAACCAGTTTATGTCGTCCCCAACAATTCATCATTGGGAAGTGTTAGAACAAATTTTGTGTTACCTGAAGGGAGCACCTGGACGTGGTATCTTATACGCCAATCATGGACACACTCGTATTGAAGGTTTTTCAGATGCAGATTGGGCAGGTTCCAAGGTGGATAGACGGTCCACATCAGGCTATTGTATCTTTGTTGGCGGAAATTTGGTTTCGTGGAAAAGTAAGAAGCAAAATGTTGTGTCACGATCTAGTGCAGAATCAGAGTATAGAGCTATGGCCCAGTCTGTGTGTGAAATAATGTGGATATGTCAGCTCTTAAATGAAGTAGGGATTAAGACTTCGGTACCGGCTAAATTGTGGTGTGATAATCAAGCTGCCATACATATTGCGTCTAATCCTGTGTTTCATGAACGAACGAAACATATTGAACTCGATTTCCATTTTGTCCGCGAAAAGATCCAGCAAGGCTTAATTTCCACAGGATATGTGAAGAGTGGAGAGCAATTGGGTGATCTCTTCACGAAAGCCTTAAACGGGGTTCGGGTTGATTATCTTTGTAACAAGCTGGGCATGATCAATATCTATGCTCCAGCTTGAGGGGGAGTGTTATAAGTTGTAAATATTGTATTAGGAAGGTAGATAATTTAGGAATCCTAATTAGTAGTAGTTTCCTTATCTGTGTAGGAGTCTCATGTATATAAGTGGGTAATCTTCTCTCTAATAATATCAAATATATTTTTTCCTCTCATCTTAGATTACACTCTCAATACATGTTTTAAACAAGAACTTCATGAGTGAAGCAGGCCAACGGGCAACTTTTAAAACCAAAGAGTTTAAGTCAAATTAATCACAATAGTATGTTCTAACACTTTGTAATAAGAGATGGTTGTTATTATTAAAGTATGAAATATTTTAATCACCTCGTAGAAATTGGGGTATGACACAAGATAGTGTAGGTTCCGAGGAGTTTACCCCTAAGGTACCACCTTCCCCAACAAGTAAAGCTCTATGTTACCTTCCCGTACAAGTACCTTAGCTATCCACATATTTGGACCAAATGAAACTTCACAAAGAGCACTTTAGTAGTATATGGACCACATGGTCTTACATTTGCACAGTCAAAGCTCACCATTCCGAATTCAAACAACTCTTTTTTGGAATATGTCCTTTTCTTGAGATCTGACAAAAAGAGAATTGGAGTTCTTTCCCTTAATGAATAAGGCACACCTTTGGTACTTATGCAGCTAATATCCTAGATTGTCCAGAGAGTGACGGTGTCCAACAAGTGGCAAAAAGACATTAGAGAACCAGCCACGGGACTACGGGATACTGTAAAGGTGCTTCGTACCATACAATATTCTATATATTATCCTTCCTAAAGTTAGAAAGCGCTACAATGTGATCAGGGCGTGTGTCGCAACAATGCAGAATATTCCCCTGGTCTCTCTAGTCTATAAATATTGCCTCATCTTCAAGATTTAGCTTGCCAGCTATGTGACGTAAATTCCTCCTTTATCTTCCATCTTATGCTATATACACAGATAGTGTATTACATCTCAGACTAACCACAAATCAACTCATGACACATCTATAATCACCTCCTCAGCGCACTAACATCTACTGCTCATTGCCAATGTATTTATATTGATTTTGCTGCAAACAGCCTGATTATCTAAATTATCCCACATTTGATCCAATTGTCATTGCTTTTAGTGTGTTGGCACATTCACTTCTTATCTAATCATGGTCATTCTTACCACATAGCGATCCCAACATCAACATTTTCTAGCAACCAATACGAGGACACCACATGTCATAGCTGCCTACCAATTTGTCCACAGCATGCTAATACATGTTCTTAAATATTGAGGCCTCATTGAGCACTTTACATATCTCGGAGAGTCCAAGGGGGCATTTAGGCCCACCAATCCGCATGCACCAGGGAAACTAAGGGATTAGCCCCAAGAGATAGCATGTTAGTTGCTAACATTGTTTCTGGGGTGATCTTTGGGTGGGTGACAGAGAACTTAAATATCAGTTTCCTCGGTTATTCAGGATGGTAGATGATAAAAATGCAACTATAGAGAATTATATAAACTGGGGTGTGAATGATAATTATGGGTGGGGCATTATATTTCGTAGGAACTTTACGGAAGAGGAGGAAAATGATTATATGGAGTTGCTGCACAGAATTAACAGTTGGGAGATAGCACGAAACGGATCAGACTCCAGAATATGGAAGGGGGATGTATCGGGAATATTTTCAGTCAAGTCTTTCTTCGAAACAATTATGAGTTCGGATGAAGATAGAATATTTGAGCCGTGTAATATGATATGGAAGACAGGTATTCCTACAAAGGTTAGAGTGTTGGCTTGGCTAGCAGCACTTAGGAAGATTAACACGGCAGATTTATTGCAAGTTAGAAGGCCGTTTCAACAATTGTCTCCGTCTTGGTGCATTATGTGCAAAGGTAGTAATGAGAGTTTAGATCATTTGATGATCCATTGCCCGTTTGTTCACTCCATTTGGTCCAACATTAGGAGGGAATTCAACCTGATTTCAGTATTCCCAGGTTCCTGGTATGATTTGTTGATAGGAAAGTGGTGCTTGAGAGGAGATAAGAAGAAATCGAAAGTGTTATGGAGGTGTAATTACATGGCGGTGCTGTGGTGTGTCTGGAAAGAAAGAAATGCTAGGATATTTGAAGATAAGGAGGAAAATGAGGAGAAGGTGTGGCAGAGTCAAGTCGTTAGCTTCGTTGTGGGCAGAATTCGTCTAAGAAATTTGGTGTTCTTTCAATGTCAGATATTTTACGTGACTGGGCAGCAGCTATGGCGTGAAAGAAACAGCTTTTGGGTTTCTCTCAGTGAAAGAGATTTGCGGGGGATATGTAGCTACAGTTTTTTAGGGAGGTTTCTGGTTGTATTGATGTTTGATTTATGTGGTGTTAGTTTAGTCCGCTCTGTGATGTAGCCTGTGGTGTTCTAGTTGGGCCGTTTTGTGTTTGAGCTGGGCTATTTTGTGTTTTGTTTTGTTTTCTCTTGTTTGTTGTATGTGGACCTCTCGTTCACTTTTTTCTTTTTTCTGCTTGTATTTGGTTTTTTTATCAATATAAGCTTTGTTTCTGATCAAAAAAATATATATATATTTAATTTAACTTCATATCTCAAACAAAAAGTTCTCTACAAGATCTCACTAATTATTCAACCTCAAGTCCGCAAGTCAGTTGGTCTTCACTCTTCACAGACTCCCTTCCGCATAAAAATAAATGAGCCTATACAGAGTGAAAATAATTAAAAAGGAAAGAAAAGAAACTGATTAGCAGCTCTTAACCCTCAGTCTTTACCATTCCCGTTTTTATTTCTAATTTCCTAAAACTAAATTTCATATAACTACAATTAACTTTATATCTTCTTACTGAATATTCTAGCCAAACTTGTTCAGAATTTCCCCATACTTGTATTTCATCAGTTAAAACAATGTCATTGATGCACAACAAAGAATATAGTCTTGAATGTAACGTTCAAATCATTTATTAAGAATATTTAAGGCCTTGATGTTGATCCCTTGTATTTAATCAGAACCAATTGTAATTGGATTGACACTCTTATTCGTAAAACAGAGACATCCCTATTATTCTATCCTTTATCATGTTAAGAAATCTATATAATATTTGTTATCCTTATAATGATGTTTCTCTAGAACCCATTCAAAACCATATGAAGATTTATCATATTTCTACACACATTCCCACCGATTGCCTTAAGGATTGGTTCATTTACTTTTATCTCACAGACCCTCCAGATAGATCCACGCATTAGCAAAATATTGGCTCATTTAGGAAGGTGTAAACAATGACCATAGTGAGACTTTCAGTTGATTTATAAGCTCTGAAGGAAGAAAACTTCTTCTCAACTACTTCGAACTGTTAATCCCTTTCTTACCTCCGTTCTATTGGATTAACGGTTCTTAAATCCTCTTTCCTTCCCAGCTTTCCACTTTCTTACATTAACTTTAAGCATGTGGTTGAGATAAAGTATCTCAAAGACCCTCCAGATAAAGGCACGGATTAGCAAACTATTGGCGCATTTAGGAAGGCGTAAACAATTACCATAGTAAGACTTTCAGTTGTCATAAATGGGTCTCCAGTCTATGAACACTGATTCAAGTCAGATTCCAATTCTTCCCCTATTCACACCTTGAGTGTCCAAGCAGTTTATTAAAAAATATACAGAATCTTACTGGATTCTTCGAGGATTCTCGAAGAATCCTAAAATCAACTAGGATTAGAGGTGGACTTCAAACCTCCAAAATCTGTAAGCCTACATGAAAGTAAGGGTAAAAATATTGTAGTTTGGCTGAAGTTAGAGAGACAGACTCATAGATTTCTAGAGAGAATAAGATTAGAGAGTTAGAAGTCAGATATGTTGAAGTTCTTTACCTAATTTATATTGGCCTGAATGTATACCAACTTTGGAGTTAAATACAACTGCATTCATCATTTTCTGTCAACAAATGTATCGTGTATACAATATAGCATAGAATAAAATAAAATTAAGGAATAATTTAATATATTTCATATTATTCCTTTATTGCCAGCCACACCCATGTCCTATTTTATTTTATTTTATTTTTATTTTTTTGAGAATTTTTGAATCTCTTCCCCCACATATGTGCTTCATAGGTACTCTCTAAAGGGCTTTTTGAGGAACTCTAATGGTACTTGTAAGGGAGATCCTGTCCATCACTTTCTTTGTATTTATTTTCATAACTCATAAAGACTCTTATTGAATGGTGGATAGGGTTTTTCAATGGAGAAGATTAGAAGGGTTGGCTCTATAGATGGTAATGTTGCTTCTATATCCCACCTACTATTTGCGGATGATACAAGGAAGATCGACTGTACTTGTTCAAGACTGTCCTATTTTGCCTTCAGGCATTTTTAAGATTGAGGATTAATGTTAGGATCGTTTGCATTGGTTGCATCTATTTGCTGTGGAGTGGGATCTCTTCCTTATACTTAAATGGGTCCACTGTTGGGGTCGAAGCAAAAGAATAAGGATGCTTGGGCATAAAATTTTATTCACTTTCCAAAAGTGGATTTCTGTTAAAGATTAAGAGTAGTCTCTTGAGCTTGCGCAATTACTTGTCCATATTTTATCAGTCCAAAGTTGCTAAGAAGAGAGGATTTTTTTTGTGGAAAGGTCGTGACAATGAGTTAAATATCAACCAGTGAATAAGAATCAAATTTGTAAACAATTTTAGCTCAGAAACAAATATCAACTTATGTTTATATATCAATGAGTTCAAGAATGCAATGCACAAGCTAATTGGACAGAGGCTTACCTGCTTAACATGATCAACTATAGCAACTTGAGCAGTCCTAGGATCAAGATACTCATTCTTACTGATCTCGCCAAATGATGTAACCAGCACCTGAAAACACCAAGAGGCAGAGTGAGAGATTAACACCTCTTACAGAAACAAATGCTCTAAATGGCCAGAGATCATTAAGAAAATGAAAACTCTCCAGTGTTTCACAGAACCAATAATGTCACAATCACACAATGCAATATTCCTCATTATCTATTTCCAAAATTCTAATTAAATTCCTCAACAAAGCCCCCAATCTGAGTTTCAAATAGATATGTATTTGATAGGCTAATTTTCTAATTTTAAGTCTGAAGATATGACAATTAAACAGTTGGCAAATTGTCAAACAAACGGAGAACAAAGGACTTACATCACCACTTCCTCTAGGCATTAGAAGACATATCAGGTGAGATTTGTTGTAAAGAGGAAATGCCTCTGATGCAGCCATTTGATAAATATTCTCGTCCTTCAAAACCGATCTAACATCTGTACAAAAATTTAAAATCAATACACCGAATCACTCAAAAGCCAACTGCAAATAATCAAACACATCAATTTCTAGAGAGAAAGTGGAAGTAGTGTTAACCAAACCAATGCTATGAAATCACTAGTCAGTCCTAGGTCTGCAAGGTGGAGACCGGAGATTAGGGAATTAATTGGACAAACAATTTTTCAGTATAAATATTATTTTAAATAATATAATACTAATAAAACTCAAGAAATCATACAACATTTTTCAAAATGACATAAATTCTCCAAACATCCAACCAACAAACATGCATATCCAAAACAAAAGAAACAAGTTCAAACCCCACAATACCTTAAGTGAACATCCAAAAACATAATTTCAAACTTTTTTCCCAATTTTATTTATATCCGATTTTCTGAAAAGACTAGGCCTAGCCTCCAAGGTCTCCAGCCGACTATGGATTAATCCCAATGTTTAGAACACTAAACCAAACAAAATGGCAATTGATCGGACAGCAATAATTTCTTTTTATTTTTTATTTTTATCAGAAACTAAGATTATATAGATATAAAAAGAAGATTACAAGCAAAAGGGAGACTAAGAGTGGACAAGACGTCCACAGCCAGCCCCAAAAAACAGAGAAAAAAACATAAAAATCACAGAAGACATCCACCACCTCGACACACAACAAAAAGACCACCCACCCAAACCTACACTAAAACCAACCAACAGAAAAAACTATAGAACCAGGCTAAAGATACTACTTTCCAACACTCTGCTACACCAAAGCAGCTTTCCAATCTCTAGCTATATCAGAAACCGAAAGGCCTCCAAACCCATTTGAAGAAAATGCCCACAAAGAAGCCAATGCCTTGATTCTGAGCCAAATCTCTACCACATTTTCCTCCTTACCTTCAAAGATTCTGGAATTCCTCTCTCTCCACACACCATAAAACCGCCAGACAACTTCTTCTCCATAACTTTTTAGACTTCTTCTTATCACCCTTAAAATACCATCTCTCTATAAGAAGATTGTGCCACGAACTTGGAAGAGCAGCAACCATGTCAAAGTCACTACGGATATTGCACCAGATAGAGTGCACAAAAGAGCAATGCAAAAGCAAATGATCTAAACTTTCCCCACTCCTCTTGCACATAACACACCACGAGGGAGATAAATGTAGATACGGCCTTCTGATCTGCATCGAATCTGCCGTACTTACCTTCTTATGCGCAGCAAGACAAGCCAGAACTTTCACTTTTGATTGGACAGCAATAATGATAATGCAAAATCACTAACACATAATTACATGAATTTAGAGAGAGAAACACAACAATTTCTGGAGAGAGAAAGCAGGAGCACTGTGATTAGAGAGAGAAATGGCAATTAATTGAATATAATGATAAAGCAAAATTGTAAACAAAAAATCAAATGAATTTAGAGAGTGATTAGAGATAAACTTAGACACATCAATTTCTAGAGAGAGAAAGCGGTATGAGTATTAAACAAACCAAATGATAATTGATCGAATGTAGTTACATCCTGATAATGCAAAATCACAAACACAAAATCAAACGAATTTCCAGAGCGATTAGAGAGAGGACACACATCAATTTCTAGAGAGAGAAAGCTCGAAAATTGTCAACCAAACAAAATGCCAATTGATCAAACAAAATAATGATAATGCAAAATCGCAAAGACAAAATCATATGGATTTAGTGAGAGATTAGAGAGAAAAATCTTTAGTTGCAAATAATGAAACGCGTCAATTTGTAGAGAGAGAAAGCGAGAACAGTATCAACCAAACAAAATGTCCAATTGATCGAGAAATAGTTAAATCATGATAATTCAAAATTGCAAGCACAAAATCAAATGAATTCATACAGAGATTAGAGAGAGAAACAAATCAATTTCTAGAGAAAGAAGGCAAGAACAGTATCAACCAAACAAAATGCCAATTGATCGAGTAATAGTTAAATCATGATAATGCATAATAGCAAACACAAAATCAAAGGAATTTATACAGAGATTAGATAGAGAAACACATCAATTTCTAGAAAGAGAAAGCGAGAAGTATCAACCAAACAAAATGTCCAATTGATGGAACAACAGTAAAATCATGATAATGTAAAATCTCAAAACACAACATCAAATGAATTTATACACAGACTAGAGAAAAACAAATCAATTTCTGGCAAGAGGTAGTATTACCCAAACAAAATGTCCAATTGATCGAACAATGTTAAATCATGATAATTCCTAATCGCTAACACAAAATCAAATGAATTTATACAGAGATTAGAGAGAGAAACAAATCATCAATTTCTAGAGAAACAAAGCGAGAACAGTATCAACCAAACAAAATGCCAATAGATTGAACAATAGTTAAATCATGATAATTCAAAATCACTAACGCAAAATCAAATGAATTTATACAAAAATTAGAGAGAGAAAAACATCAATTTCTAGAGAAAGAACGCTACGATAGTATCAACCAAACAAAATGCCAATTGATTGAACAATAGTTAAATCGTGATAATTCAAAATCGCAAACACAAAATCAAACGAATTCATACAAAGATTAGAGAGAAAAACACATCAATTTCTAGAAAAATAACGCTAGAACAGTATCATCAACCAAACAAAATGTCAATTGATTGAAAAACACTTAAATCACGACAATGCAAATCATGTGAATCTGTTAGGTACAGAGATTAGGTAGACCTTTAGCGACGTAAAGGATTTCACCGGGAGGAGAGTTAAGAAGGAACCACTTGGCGATCTCTATTTTCTGCTCATCACTAAGCTCTGATTCCGGAGTTTCTTCTTCCTCCGCCATTGAAATTGACGAAATAAAGCCCCAATTTTATCAAAAAAATTGTTAGGATCCTTAAATTTGTTTGTATAGAGAGATGAAAATGTCGCTGTTCAGTTAGGTAATGAGATTGTCTAGGGTAGGTAACGAGATTGCCTAGGGTTTTTTTTAGAGTAATAGAAACTGGAGAGTGAAGAGGAAGTAGATGAGTTTGTGTGTGTTGATGATCTATCTTTTCTATCTGTAAAGGCTGCTGCTTCTTCCTGTTCCTAGTTTTGTATAATTTTTCCTTCTTTTGAAATGAAATTATGAAATAATTTTGAATGGTGGGGGCTGCTTTTTGATAACTGATGGATCAACACGCCGGAACCAGGGTCACGAATCGAATAAACCGCGTAATCATACTTAGTCGAACCGATTGTTAAAAACCTAATTGAACAAAAATTGAAATTAAATAATCAAATCAAAATCAAATATATTTAGTTCGGATTTAGGTTGTGACTTTATAAAATTGAATTGAACTTAGCTAAATCGAATTATCCCTTACGTTTGGTTGCGTAAATTACATAATTTTAGAATAAGTTAATTTTTAATTAAAAAATTGTGAATTTGTTCATTTATGAATAATTCAATTCTAATTCAAGTAGTGTTTGAAAAACTTAAAGAAGAAATTTCGATTATTAGAATAAAAACATGTTCTCTATTGTTCTATGTTATTAAAAATTTTGTCTAGATACGTCAACATCACGGCTATAAACTATTTCTTCTCGAAAAATAAAGTTGGAATAAATTATCTAATTCTAGAATTAGGCGATTTCAAGTTTTACTTGAAATGACTTAATTTGAGTTTTTGTAATTTGAATTATCATATTTACAATCGTTCAATTTACATAACAAAACACTAATAAATGAAAATTTTGTAAATTATCTAATTCGCAATTTGAAAGACAACCAAACAAGCCCTAAATATGTGACTCGAAATAATTTTATTTCACTATTTAAATTTTATGTTTTTAAAATATGTAAAGTCCAGTAAGAAATTGACTATTTGGGCACATAAATATTGAAGATATATTATAATTGTGAAAGTTAATATTTTTTGATCCAAAATAAGTATTTTTTTTAACAAATATAAGTGTTGTCTTACAATTTATTTAGTTCAAAAAATATATATATGAAAACCGAACCAAAACTGAAAGGTTTGGTTCAGGTTTAGGTTCGGAAGATTTAGAAACCGAACTTTCAAATTTGGTTTAGGTTTGGATCTGTTAATTTTTAACCTGACCAAAACTGAAAACACCCCTAATCCCACCCTTTTTTTCAATTCCAATTCACATAACTAGACATTTGAAGACACGTGTTGTATGCACGAGCTCTTTCTATACACGTGAATATCTAAGTTAAAATAAAAATTTATTTTTTTGGTTAAAATCAGACTGTGCCTAGGTTAACTTTCACCTCCTTTATAATTTAAACCATACTCGATGTTAGTCTTATAATGTTTTTCTTCCTAACTGCCCTATATTTGTCTAGATATAAAAGTTCAAATTATTTTCTCAAATAAATAAAAAGTTAAAACAAAAAAGTGAAATCACAAGTTGTGACCCACTGGCTTGACCGCCACTAGATTCAAGTTCTGAGAATTAATTGATATACGAAAAAGTTGGCTCAGACACCTCATGGCATTAAAAAAAAAAAGAGGAAAGTGCATGTGTCATTGTTACTTTTTTTTCTTTTGAAAAAAAAATGTAAAGGTAAAATTGGTGTTATAATTACCTTAAGAAATACAGAAGGGTGTTCATTTCTATATTAGTATAGAGATGTTCAAATTGTTTTCTAAAAAGCATATTGTTAAAGCAATTATACATTAATTTGATAATAAGTATAATTAATTATTGTATATATATTGTTTTAAAAAGTTGTATTGTATACTTCTAATGTTATACATTAATTTGACAATAAGTATAATTATTTTGACAATATTTCCTCTCAAAAATAAAAGTTAAGACATAAATTATCATTATTTTAAATAAAATTTAGACATTAATTAAGGTGCCTATCTCTTGCTTTTGTCTCAAATACTACAATTATTTTTAACACCATAACCATTATTGATTTACTTATGCACACTACACTACGAGCTATTCAAAAGAGTCTCTATTTTCTCAATTATATATTGCCGATTGCGTGTATTATTATTGGTAAGGTATGATCAAGATTCAAACACAATTTTGACAACATGTTAAAAAAGAGTTATTAGCAATCAACAGCCCACTCGATCACAACTTATAGAACTGCACTCATACTCAACATCAAGTTGTTGAAATAATGTATATTTTTCAACACTATAGGACTAACATAAGTTTTGGGCTACCAGATGTGTATTTTGTGCTACCAGATGTGTATTTTGTATTCATAACAATATTTTGTATTCCTAACACCACTTGTTAAATGAATGTAACCCTTTATATATATATATATATATATGTAATCACTAGCCTCTGAAGAGGACTAGCACCATGCCATAAATAACAAAAAAAAAAAGATAAGTGGGAGTTGCAAAAGCTTCACCCTACAGTACATGAAGGTCCTTCAAGAAGACTATGGAAATAAAATTAATTGGACTTGGAAAATGAACTAAGGGTGTGTTTGGATATGTAGTTTTAGAATTCTATTAGAATTGTAATTCTATAGTATTCCAATTCCAAGAATTGTAATACCATTGAATTATAATACCATTGTTTGGATTGCACGTAGTTTTCATTTGAAATTCTAATAGAATTTAAAATTTATTTATTTGACTAAATTATAGAATTCATTTGAAATTCCAAATAGATAATAAGGAGGTGATAGCATAAGCTCATTTAATATATATACAACTTTGTATATATACAACTTTGTATATATACATACACTGTGTATATACATGTACATTATATTTAATATACATTATATTTAATGTATACGTATATATACACGTGTACATGTAAAAAAAAATTATAATGAGAAAGAAGAAATAAGTGAGGTGAGAGTTGTAAGTGTACATATGTAATTTATATATATATGTATGTATGTGTCTAGCTGCATTTTTATTTTTTTTGTTTGGTTGGTGAAACAAGGGGCGTGAAGTGTGAAGGATGGCTTTTTATTTTTATTTTTTTTGGGGGTGGGTTGGGGGGGGGGGTGAGGTGAGGTGGGAGGTGTATGGGGGGGGGGGTGATATGAGTGGTAATGGTGGATTTTTTTATTTTTTTTTGGAATTCAATAGAAATTGAAATTAAAAAACTCTATTATTTTTGTATAATTCAATCCTTTAGAATTTGTGGTTTTGGAATTCTAGTAGAATTCCAAAACTATAACTTTTAACCTATCCAAACAATAGAATTCTAAAACCATCCCCCAATTCCAATTCTATAGTATGGAATTGGGGTTGCCAAACACACCCTAAGTCTTTACAATAAAGTTCACTACCGCAGAAAAGTCACAAAGGCCGAAATATAAGGCCCGAAAGCAAAACGTCAATAAAGCTAAGGAAACCATAAGTCTTCCAAACTTTCACCAAAGGCATGGGTCATACTATAAGGAACTTTCGCCATTAGTATTTTTTTTTTCAATGTAGCGTTTAAGATAAATGTAATAGATGCACTTATCAAACCCCTTAACTAAGGCATTTTATCAATTGATCATATAAATCCTAAAGGGTTGGTCCGGCCGGAGAGTAAATGACATATTTACACCCCAAATTTTGATCATGGTTTCAAATTGTACACAAACTTTATTTTGTTCCAATTTGCACCCTAAGTTTAAGTAAGTGTTTTTAAGTGCACACTCTATTTACATTACGTTCAAATTTTAACTGAACTTGTTTATTTAATTACATAAAAAACCTCAAAGTTATACTTGTTTTTCAATCTTAACCTCACAATTTTATTTTATACAAATTAAACTTTAAAATAGTGATTTAGTATCAATTCAAACCTTAAAATATTTAACTCGTAAAAATCCTAAAAGGGGTGGTCTAGCGGCTCAAACTTGGATTTAATACCTCATGAAGCATCAAGTTTCAAGTTCGTGACTCAATCTCTAGTCTCTATCCAATATTTACTATCGAGAGAATATTAATGGAGAATTACCTACAATGTGTTATTGCACGTGAACTTTGAACAAAAGCCGTGAAAACATGGATATCTATTTGTTCTGAATTTACAATATGACCTCCAAATTTTATAGATTGTATGAGCAATAATGAAAATAAAAGAAATGGCATCTTCTTCCTTCGCGTTTATAATATAGTATAGATAAAGTTGTATTATTTTTAAAGCATGCACTCAATGTATATAACAGAGCTGAGACGCTCATTGAGGTTTTCGTATGATAATATTTGTCTCACTAGACTACTTATCATATTTAGACATTTAAAATATTTCTTTACTCGTTCAAATGGAATTTTTTTTTCAATATCCTCTTTATATATGTATACACATGCATCCATTTAAGATAAAGGGAATTGATACACATGAAAAATTAAGAGGCTACGAATGTATTTGATTGTAAAACTAAATATTATTTAAAAAAATAATTTTATTTTACGAAAAGTTGAAAAATAAGAAAACCAAATTTGACAAAGCGCTTTATTACATTTTAATTCCTATAGGATCTAATTTTTCAGGAACAATATAAAAGAAAAAAAGGGTCGTGAACCACAAAAATATGAAACTCACCCCACCACCTTTTACAATTACACAGAAGAAAAAAACAAAAGTTCAACCAAGTAATCCCTCTAATTTCTTTAGTCTTTTCACCCTTTTCTCTCTCCCCTCAAACCCACACCCTCTTCTCTTACCAAAAGAGGTATTTAATGACTAATTTTCCTACATTCATCAAACAGATTAGACCTTTGATTCTTAGATTTCTTAACATTATTTCTCTATTCGGTCCCTGTGTACCCTCTCAATTGGTAGACTTGTAGCTCTTAATTGGTATCTTTATTTTTATCATGGATTCAATTATAATTGGTTGAAATTTATGAAGCACGGATTCTTCTAAAGGATCAGAGAACCCTCCTGGGTATGAATTGGGTGCGGGTGCGGCCCCGATCCGTCCCCAATTTGGCACCGATTCGCACCCGAGGACAATCGAAATTAATTGTTTAATTTTAATTTCCGATTCATTTAGGATTCGTCTAGGATTCGGGAAGAATCCTTTTTCTCTTTCTTTTTTAATTAAAATTGATTTTTTTAAAAAAAATATTTTTTAATTGACTTTTTTAAAAAAAAGATAAAAGAAAAATATTTTAACTTCTAAGTTTTATATTTTTAACTTTTAACATTATACATACATATATATATATAAAACATTACCCCCACAAAATATTACTTTACTGCACCCCATATTGTATGACTTTTGTTTGAAACTTATAATAGATTGTTACTTGTTATTATCTTCCTATTTCATCATTGATTATAGGTAATTCTTAAACATGCAATCTAATTAACTAATGTAAATTTATATTATTATTTTTTTACCCGCTGCACTCGCACCCTGTTTTTTTGAAAATTCTCGAATTGCCGCACTCGCGCCCTGTTATTTTAAAAATTCTCGAATCACCACACCCACACCCTGTTTTTTTAAAAATTCTCGAATCGCCGCACCTGAATCACATCGCACTCAAATCCTGCACCCGCATCCATGCTTCATAGGTTGAAACTTTAATTTTGGTTTTATAGTTCAAAAACAATTAACTGCACTTTCAAAATCTGTAAGCTAATCATAGATTTTAGATTCTCCATTAAAAAAAATTGCATATACACCATATGTGTTCGCTGAGAAAACCCATTACTTCTCTCACTAAATTTTTATCTCTATGCGTTTCTTCATATACTAAAGGTTTTTGGAATCAAAACACGAATGCAACCATGAATTTTGTTTCACCTTAAGGCATATTTGTTGAATTAAAATCTCTTTCCATTGATGTGGATTGATATAGAAAAAGGTGGGTGTGAAACTAATTTAAGGTCTTGTTTGCCATTAACATCTTTTGGTTAACTCCCCCAAATGGGATATATCTATGAGAAATCTCATTCAAAGTAAGGTTCGTTGAATAGAAAGTAGTAGGGCAAGAAGAAAGTGGAGTGAAAAATAATATTTTAATCACTCAAAAAATTTCTATAAAAACATCACTCCGTCTTTTTCAAATTCTCACAAAAATTTATTGTTTTCTCAATTAATTTCTATCACGTTTTCAATTATTTACCAACTTTTTAATAAAATGGATCAAAGTTAACCTGTGTACTTCTAAAAAAAATATTAATACAGCATAAAATATATCCTCACATTATTGCACCAAAACTTGCTCAGGTAATTACATTAAACATAGACCTACCTCAACCCCATTTTCACTTGCTCCCTGAACAACCCACACTTCATTCTATTACTCAAGATACATAACTCAGAACTACTACTCTTTTTTCCACTTTAAGTAAAAAAAATAAAAAAAAAATCTACATAGCTTCTGCCATAATAGAAACAGCACCATTTTCACCATCCAGCGTGACTTGTTTCCAAAAATTATTCCACGCCTTCAACGGTCCGACCCCTGCAAAATTTGCAGTGTTTTCATTCGGCCTTCGGTTCATAAACAAACCTCTAGCTGCAAATCCCATCAGCTCTGTGGGGTCCATATATCCTCGGATCCTTGACACTATCCCTCCATCATAAGAGAACCCGACCCTAAAATACCGATTATGGGTGGTCTCATTTACTTGCATTTTATCGAGATTTATATACGGGTCCACAACCAAGTCTCTTTTCAATGACAAGTAATCTTCAGGGGTACTGACATAATTTTCCATCCCGAGAGATTCCCAGTCAACTTGCTGAAGAATTCCGGCTGCTCTTTCTGAGTTGAGCAAGGGACGATTGAGTAATTGCAGGGATTGTTCGAGGGCTAATTTGTCAACTTGGGTTTTTAATATTTGGAGCCGATCACGGATTCTTGATGATACAGCATCGTATAAGTGGCCCCTTGATACATTTTGGTCTTCTTCAATGGTTAGTAAGTCGTCAAATTCAATGGGGTCGCCAATTAGTACTGTCACCTAAGGTTTATTATTAAGTATATGAGAAAAAAGTTAGACTACGATAATAAGGGAAAGGTAAGACGAAACTGATGTTCTAACAAAATGTTCAAAGCAAGTATTAATAATTTTTTGACATTATTGACAGAAAATTTCTTATGCAGAGGTCCAAAGACCGACATTGACAGCAAAATGTATCAAAATCCAGAGTCAGTTGTGTAAAAATAAGAAAATATCAGATACATAGTAGTTCTTAACACGTAGCGTTGTAGCCTACTAATAAAAGGTTAATTTTGGTTTTACCATATGAAGAGGCTAAATAATGATCCGCTTAATTTCTTGTAGTAACTTTAAATTTGAATCTCAAGTCTGAAATCTGAATCTAGAGTCTAAATTTTAAATCTGAAAAGTTTATCTGTTTTCCGTCTGAATGCAACACTTGAGTAGACATAAACCAAAGAAATGCTTTCTTTGTTTAATGCAGATGATCAATGCACCTATTTTGGTGGAAATTTTATATTATTAAAAAAAAAAAAAGTACCATCTTGCCAATCCTAGGAAACTTGGCTCCAATAGGCATGATATCTTGCATCCCTGTATGCACAAACGGCACAACCATGGGTACAATGTCTGCATCCAGAACCAACCTATTGAAGGTTCAAAGTAATAAGCAAATTAGCCATGATGATAGTTGGGTTGCAATAAAAGGTCAAATTTTGGTTTACCACACTAATTTATACTCACAAACCCCGTCTCAAAATATTTTTGATAGGAAACGAGAAATTTTATTGCATAGAAAAAGTATATTCAAACTCCCTCCAACTCAAATTAATAGTCCCAGTTCCATTTTGGGACATAATAAATGTACCAAATATAAAGATAGAAAATAAGTTGCATTCTTGACCCAATGGGTTGAAATTAGTAACACCTTAAAAAGTACTAAAATCAAAATGAGACTATCAATTTGAGATGGACAGTGTAGACTAATTTTAGAAACGTGATACACTACATTGAGATGTACCCAGAAAAGAAACTGGGTCTCCTAATTTGAGAAACCCAAAAGAGTAGTGATCCTCATAAGGGTACGATTTTTGTCATGTAAAACAGTAAAAGCTCATTTTTTATGAATAAGAAAATTTTCAGGATGCAATACCCATATCATTGAAAAATTTCATGCATGACCAAGAATCCCAATCCCTCTTTCCGCACATTATACCTACCCCACCAAAAAGGATAGAGAAAGGTCGATTCATCAATGTACAACCAATGCACTTCATTTTGTGACAAGTGAGGGACCAATCTCAGGCAACAAGTAAAGCCCACACATGTGCATTATCTCAGTAAGATCCATATTCAACACAGGCTTTTTATTTCAATAATATCTTCTTTTTCCCCCTTAATCTTTTTAACGGTGGTGGCCGACTAGTCTTCCCAATACCATATTCGATGAATCATATCATATGAATATAACATTAAACCTCTAACCCGACAAACACATTGGTATATATATAATTGATCACAAAATTGCATCTCAAAATATAGTAAAATCAAAATTTCTTGAAATCATTTTCCTGGATAATATATTTACATTAATAATGATATTGTTGACTGGTCCTCATAACATTAACTAGTATACAAAGTACTAGCTACCTATGTGTTCCTTCATTAATTGATCAGCTTCTCATCAGAGCGTCATTTTTATTTGTTGCAACAAATCAAGAAATCGAAAGTTGGTGCTCAGGAGAAATGTGATTCCTTATTTTTTGGAAGGTTTTATATATTTTTAACTCTTTTGGAGGTATAAATTTCGAGCAAAATTATGCAAATCTTCAACCACAATACAATATAAATTAGTAAGTCTTACCTCCCAATGCCTCTCTTAGTTGACCCGATGGTTTTTCCACCATCTCGAGAGCGACTGCCTTCAGGGAATATGTGGACCCACCCACCACGATTTAATTTAGAAATAGCCAGGTCCATACCCTGGAGCACAATAAGAAAATAACATGAGCATGATGGTACAAAATTTGGAAGAAACACACATTTGCATGCAAACATACAACAAAATGTACCGAGAAATGATGAACAAAAACTGTTAAATGCAGATGTCGACAGGCTCGGCATGATAGAGAACAAGGTCAAACATTTCACAGCAAGATAGCAATGCAGAACAAAAAACATCCAAATCTACAAATATTTCAAGCCAACTTAAATCTTAAAACTACTGAGGAACAATTCATTCTTTATGAGGCACCCGAGTTAATACAAATTGGGCTTGCTTGACTTGCCTGCCTTTTTATATGCAAAGTTAAACTTAACCCCCTGTTCTCATAATCCTTAGACTTAGCGCCCCGCATGAGGGGGGATCTCAGAGAATTATGCAAAAAGAGGGCGTTAAGTCAACGGATTACATTAAAAAAAATTAACGTTTCCCGTCATTTAGACGTAATTCTTAGAGATCCCCTACACTCAAGGGGTAAAGTCTAATGATTATGAAAACAACGGGGTAAGTCTATTTTTGCATTAAGAATAGAGTTAAAAGTAAACCAAAAAAAAGGCCCATACAAATTTAAAAATTAGAAATACTTCACACCAAATTAAGATATAGTAAAAGGGTACCTTCTGATAAATCCCATCACCACGAGAAACTGGTAAAACTTTTACATACTTAAAGAATGCAGATGTCACTGGGTTGCGGAAACATCGATCAGTTGCACAAAGCGTCCATCTCAAGCTATGAGCATCGAATAGAACACTTGGTGGAAGCAGTGAAGCAATAACTAGTGGATCATCCATAGAAGCAACATGATTGCTAACCTACAATTAGCGCAAACAATTTCATTGTCACACAAAGGAATGACCCAAGAATTGGAAAAAATATTTACCGTTAGGTCTAGTTTTGGTTCAAGACTTCGAGTAATAGGAAAGGAATTGGCATTTTAGATTCCAAAAATGTTCTTCTCTTGGCATGTGAGACTCCTTGTCAGTGTTTGGTTAAGTCTAGACCTCTCATTTCCTCATATTGCAAGTAGCTTATTAATATATTATAAAATATAAATATAATTTAGTTAAAATTATTTACCACATTATAATATGTTTTTGAATACTATTTTATGATGGAAAGAAAACTGTTCGGTTATTTGTTAAAAAGTGAGATAATTTTGTCAAAAACAAGAGATAGCTTTCCCCCACCGAATATGGGAATGGATATGGGGGATTCTCCTTTCCTAGGAATCCTAGGGCCTAGATTCCCTTGTAAAACTCGAACCATAATATTGGGATGAAAGGGGATTTAAGATTCTGGGAACACACAAAAGAATGGACTGAACAGATCCCTAATGTAAATGGCAAGTTCAGAATAAGTAGCTTAGCTATGGTGAACAGGTGAAGAGATAAAAATTAAATGTATGCACTTAAAATACAAAGAATAGTGCAATAGTTGCATACCGTAATAAGAGGCTTGTTGTCTGGTCTATGCATCAATGCCAGTTGTAGCTTTTCAGCCCCATATATCTGTAAATCCAAGTTATTTCCAGCAGATCTGTGATGCAAATATCATAATTTAAATACAAATAATTTAAATTACCTGTACACGATTAAGGCCGTGCATAAAAACATGACAAACATTTCCAATAACCGGAACAGCCACAGCCTGAAGCATTCGAGTGAGGACAGAATCTTCTTCTGCGTCAATGTCCTTACTAACTGCAATCATAATAAGAATCACAATTCATCTTCTGCTATCAAGCCTATAACTCTTGAAAAACTATAACCCTTTTGGAAAGATGCTTCCAAAGAAGTAGGTAGTTGTAAGGTATTTAGTATTAACAACCTTAAGCAAGACAACCCATATCGATAGTGTTACTGGTGCACTGGGGGGAGGAAGGGGGTGGACTTCCTTGGCAGCCTTATATGTGGCTTCAGTGAATAACAATTTGGGCTAGTCATTTTGTGTAAGAACCGGGGTTGTTACATAAGGTACCAGAGCGATGAGAACGTGTGGTTATTGTAGGTTGTGTTTGTCTAACCGGGGGGCGAGGGCAGGCATTGGGAGTTAATCATAATCCACGATACCACATCAGTAGCATAACTGGGAAATTCTTGGCTTGTATGTGGGTTCAATAAACCTAAATACTAACTTGGGCTAACCATTTGGATTTAGAACCTGGGTTGTTATACCTAGAGTATTAAGATGGGGTAGCCAAACCTTGAGTCCCATGGCTTAGTATGCAAGCTAAATTATTTTCTAAATTATTTTCTTAATTTAGATAGGAACCTTATGGCTAGGGGTGTGCAGAAAACCGAATGAACCAATAAACTGAACCGGCCAGAACCAACAGGTTTTATTTTCTGTTTTTTAAGTAGAGCGGTTCGGCTTTATTTTCTAAGAACCAAAAGGGGTCGGTTTGGTTGACAGTTTCATAACATAAATAACCGCCAAGCCAAACTGAAGAATTAATGGATAAATTTTTATTTTGACTTTCACATCCACAAAATCACCACCAAGTTACTCCAGCCTTGTTACTTTAAAGAGAACCCTAATACTAAAATAATGAACTTTTTGCACCATTTGTAAGAAGGAGATGAAAATAGTGTGAAACCCATATGTCATCTTCCTCACTTTGCTATGGCCAATGTAATATCGCAGTCAAGCTCCACCAACCATGACCAATTTAGACAAGATCCAGCTATCTTTACTTTCCATCTATCTGTAAGCTATATTTATATATTTATATTTCTACAATTTAGTTCTTATTTGATATGTAACTTGGGGAGATCTGAAAATCGTAATATATATAGATCTTCTATTTAGGGCTTCTGCAATTGAAATCCTCTTTTCTGTTCAATCAATTTTCATCTCAGTTCAATCTGTTTTCAATATCGATCAAAACCGAAACCAATTGAAACCGACCGGAACCAAGGGTAACCGAAACCGACAGTTTTGTGCATCATCGGTTCTGTTTCAGTTCCAAAAATCTGAAAACCAACATGGTTGGTTCAATTGGTCTCGTACCCTTGCAGTTTGGTTAACCGAACCATGCACACCCCTACTTATGGCAATAAACACATACGCTATATCAAGGAGACAAGTACAAACATACAAAAGATAAGCAGAAATAACATAAATGGAGCAGTGTTTGTCATCATCTTGGTTCTTTTTTCTTCAGTGTCTTTCCCTTTTTACTGTGGTACGCCTTTCCTTTCTTTTGCGTAGTTTAATTCTCACTTTTTCTCTCACTCACACGAAAAGTGCTGAGGAAGGGGCTTTAGCCCTCTATTTTATTCATTCAACGTGGAGAGAATAAACAGAGAAAGAAGGTGATCAGATGCGTACATAAAACATAGATATTGAAGCAGGTAAATAACTTGTATCATAATATAATTTCCAGTATCATATATAACTAAATGAGAAAATGGATTGGAAGGGCTCCTTCGAGAATTAAATCTAAAGGATACCTTACTTCTCCTTAACACTTGGAGCGCTTCCTACACAATTTGTCACACAGTTTTAGCCAAAAGGGCACTTTACAATGTTTGTCAATTGTGGAACTATTTTTTTCCAGGCAACCTCGATTTTCATCATATGGTATTATAGCGGTAGTATAAAGTTCTACCATTATCCTATGGTAGTACAAATTTATTCTATATCACTAACCATTGCAAGCCTTACCATAAACTTATACTGTATGGGTGCTAATTGTGGAAGGCTTTGCAAATGTGCAATCACATGGGAGCACTCAAGGCGAAAATCGTAAAAGTAAAATGAGATGACAATTTTATAAGATAGGATCTGTATATTGGCAATAAAGTAAAGTGATACTATTGTCACCAACCTATCGATAGTGCTCCTTTATCCTTCAATTCCATTTTTCTAGGACAGGTTCCCAAAAGACTTGGGCTTACCTCCGATACGACATAGCACCCATTCAAATTAGAGACCATTTTAAGCCCATTCTTTTTTATTCATTTTTAAATATATTCATTCCCATTTGTTTATTTGCCTTTATTGAGGATTGACTATTTACCAATCTCAAGACCCTGATTAACCGACTTAGAGCGTTGTCACCTTGACGAAGGATGCAGGGAATGATTGACTACTCAAGCAAATCCATCCTCCATCGAAGCCCTAAGTTGTACCCAACTAACATGATCCCTTTTCAAAGTCGACCTTCATTACTTCTATACTCTTCTACCACTTCATTTGGTAGATCTTCCTACCTTCCACAAAGTCCTTGGGATTCTCCAACCGAATAGCGAGAGTCTTTGCTATTAATTTATATAGAGTCAGACTGGGCCGACTCTCACGATATCAAACTACATTGATAATACCCGAATTCTCCTCAAACACCTGCCTCTTGAAGTGCTGCCATAGTGAAACCATCCGGCCCCGGTGCCTTCTCACCGTCACAAGAGAATAAAGCCTTCGCACTTCTTCAATAGTGAACAAATTTAAGCTTTCATCATTGCTGATTTTACCCCAAGTCAAAGGCAATAATAGATGCTGATCTGCTTGTAAAAGTCAACAAGAACCTTCTCAATCTCATCCTCAATTTGATCGGCGTCTTCCACAGAACCACTAGCGAGATGGAAGAGCCCCAATAACACTTTTTAGTTTTTTGGAACCAAAACGCCTCCTCTCTAATGATTTCTTCCAACCGCTTACGCACCCCATCATCCAATCCCATAGATGCATCAAGAGCTCCAATTCTCTATATAGCTCCTTTTTCAAGCCTTATATCACCGCTTTGTTCCATTCTTTAAGGACTTTTTTTGTCTCTTCATTCAGATTTGCCCCAGCCTTCCTGGAACTTTGCTTTGAAATTTTCATCTCGAAGCCACATGTTCTTCCGTAGACCCCATTTGAAAGTATTAGTGTCTAGGACAATGGTCTTTACTCGACACAAACCTTCTTGAACCGATGGCCATAAATCTCCCCATTCCTCCAAGTAAAGAAAGCGATTGTGGAACTATTTTTTGCCAGGCAACCTTGATTTTCATCATATGGTATTATAGCGGTAGTATAAAGTTCTACCATTGTAGTGGCCTTACCATAAACTTATAGATGGGTGCTAATTGTGGAAGGTTTTGCAAATGTGCGATCACATGGGAGCACTTCTATAAAATGAGATGACAATTTTATAAGATAGGATCTGTATAAATGAAATCTATTTCTATTTTATATCCATTTCAAATTACTGCCATACACTAGAATAAGCCATTTCCCACTATTTTCAATGACAATTGTGAAAGGAGAGGGAAAACTGCAATCTCGCGTAGTGACAACTAAACCCTAGCCCATTACCCTACTCTTTGGTCTTCAGTTTAGCTCCACAAACCTTGAAATTGGTTGCACCAGATTCCTACGAATTTCTCCTATGTTTTCTAAAGCTGCCATATATTGTTTTACATTCAACCAAGGGCAACTCTGTTGTTCACATTGATGGACAGAAGAGCCAATCCTTTTATTTTAGTTTCAAAAGTAGCACCAACTCAGACATTTTAATGTTTTAGGCAGCTCTTCATAGAAAGTGTAGAAGTTCTTCCAGACACTAGAACTTAACAAATGAAAGTGGACCTGTGTGATAAAGACATTGTTGGGACCAGATCCCTTCTATCTTTGAAAGAATCTTCTTAAACCAATTTACTTACTTTAAACTCTTTCGTATGTCTCGAGTTATTAAGGACGGGTATTAAGGACATTTTGCTATAATTGCTGAATTGCATCTCAAATAAATAGTTGTTAACTGCATAGTCTTCGTAAGATAAAGTGTGTCATTTCTCGCTAAACAATTGACTCCTTCCAAATAACCACAACATCCAGAATTAGTTTAAACTGAAACCTAGATAATTTATCTTTTCATTGCAGCGCGTGGGACAGCTCTTTAGTTTTATGCTTTTTCTTGAGCCAGCCTGAGACTGATGTTAATTAGAGAAACATCTGCTTAAATCTCACATAGAGTCCAAGCCTTTAAAGAGCACCATTAAGCCTGCAAAGCTAAAAATTTTTGCTCTATTATGAAATCAATCTTACCTATACGATTAAGCAACTTATACCAGAAACCATGATCTTCTTAAACCCACTAACATACTCAGAATTACATATAGATTGTGTTCTAAAAGGCGCTGGGTGGACCTAGGGCCGCCATGGAGAGGCCTAGATGGGGCCTAGTTGTCTAGGCTAGGCTAGGCTAGGCGGCCGAATTTTCAATTTATCTATATTTTGAAAATATAACATTACAAGATTCTGACTTTATTTCTAAAGAGGGCATTAAGAGTTCATTAAGCAAATATTTCTCATAATTCAATATAATAACAAGAACTTTAAAAAAAAAGCAGTGAAAAATTCCTTTAGTCTTGCCGAATCACCATCCCGAAAGACTTGGCAGTCGCATAGCCTAGTACTAGGTGGAGCATAATCAGCCCTAGGGATTTTTAGAATACTACTTTGACACAAATACACGGAGATCAGTTGAATATACTTCCACATGATGTCAATAGTCAAGGTCTAGTTTTCTATTTCAGAAATAAATTGGGGTGTGTTTGGGAACCCAATTCCGATTCCCAAACACACCATTAGCTAATAACTAGTGAATTCTTGTTCTTGTTTCTCAATTCCTCCAGGAACTCTATACCTGCATGTTATTTGTATTAGTTACAACTTACGAGTAGCAAACATGCTTACCAAAACAATTTCATTCTATTTTTATGTAATTTTGATTTCTCTAATATTTTCCAGTACTAGTTGTGACCAGAAAACCAAGTTAGTTCCCTAAAAATTACTTATTGTTCGATATCTTTAGCCTTAAAACAATTCCCTCCTATAGGTCCAAGTCCAACTACCCTGTTGTTAAATGAACATTCACATTTCTTCATCTGAAGTACATAACATTAGATTCTTCCCTAAACCACAAGTAACATTTAAGGCACAATTTATCTCCTTAAAACAAATAGATCGATCAGTCATATATACCCAGTAAAAGCATGCACGAACTCCAACTGAGAACACAGCTCCTCATCCCAATTACTTGAGGTCAGCTATACAATCTTCCTACAGCTACTTCAATTGTCTCACCAACCATCATAACTAGTATATTAAGATGTTACTAGGTCAAATGCTTCTAGAAATCATCAGGCAAAAGGAGAGCAATTCTTTATTCTACCACAAAGAGGGAAAATGTCACCACACATGAAACGCTAATAGGTAGTAAATTTGTGTAAAATCCTCAATTTAAAGGTTAATTTTCCAGAAACTCATTTTGTCCGAGAGTTGGTTCGTTCCTAGAATCCCAAAATGGCAAATCGACACTTAAGGGGTGTTTGTTTTTGCCTTTGAACACTTGATGGGAAAGTTTTAAGCATTCATAGGTGCAATAAGCTGTTTGTTTTTTTAAATCATTAAGATATTAACGGCTATTTTTTTTAATGATTAAGCATTCAGCATTAAGAGGCAACAGCCCACTGAATGCGTAAAGCTGAATTTAATCCATTGTTTATACAAACACAACACTTAACATTCAGATCCTCATTTAGAATAAAGAAAAACAAACAGTATTTTCAGAGCATGGATTCATGTTAAGAGGTTGAACAATAAATTGATAAAGCTCACACTTTCCGTATAAAATTACCATTTTAGGTTCCAGTAACGAACAAAAACTCAAATCAAACCATCACTAAATTCTGAATTATGAAGTAGATTAAATATCAGCATTTACTTAGTTTAATGAGTTTTATTCCAATAGTGTCCTATCCTTTTCATTCAACAGCATTGACGTATATCATTATGATAACAAGGATAAAATCGTAAAATGCCTTCCATTCAGAGCAAGATAAAATCAAACAAATTTCTTTTAGACCTTACATTCAACATTAAGCATTCAGAATTCAGCAATCAAACTGAAAAAAAGGGATCCTAACCTGTCTTGCGGTAGAAAGTGGAAGAAGAAGGCAAGGAATCCCTGCGAAAATGGCGAAACCGTTCGAGACAGCGTTGAATCGTGGAGGAGAAGTATCCATCACCATCATCAACGGGAGAAAATCTCCGGCGCTGACGGTGTCGGTCGACGGCGACTCGGAATCGGTCCCTGAGAAGTAGCTGAAGCGAACGAGCCTTTCCCTTCCACAAATCTCCCGTTTCAATCCAGCGTTCAACCATTATCCTCGATTCAAAACAGACAGAGAGATTGGAGAATTTGTCGACAAAATTGTTCGCGTTTTCGTCTAGAGATTTTTGCTTGTTTGAAACCTAATGGAGAGTGGAGAGAGAGATATTGGCTTTCATCGCGCGGCGCGAGTGTAGTGAGAGAGAAATGGAGAGCGAAGGGGTGGACACGTGTCAGCTTTGAATTGTCTATGAATTGAAACAGTGCTCCTCAAATATCTACTTGGAATCTTAGGGTTGTGTGGCCCACAAGAAACACATTCCATCTCCAAAACTTTCCTAAATTATCCATTTCTCGATACGACTAAATTTTTTCCTAAAAATATAAAAATTTATAGTGGTGTAGTGCTCTTTATGCCTCAAATGTGTCATAAAGATCTTTTTTTAAAATTTGATTAAAATTATATTTTAATATTTTATTATTTACCACAAATATTTTTTTTTATTGTTTGATATTAAGTAAGTGTTTATTAATACATTTTTTTTCATGTGAGTCGAATTTATTTAAATATACTTACTTCTTATTATGTAGGTCTTATTTGAAAAAAAAAAATTACTAATTCATTACTTGATGTTAAACAAGTTTTTACAAACAAACACTCCCTAAATATGGCGACTGTGCGTAACTGTACTCACTTCTCATTAGTCGATTTATAGGAAAGTGTTAGTAATTAGAAATTTACATTAGGTGGATGTTTGTGACAAATATGGGGTGTAAATAACACCGCTCAAAATTTAATGATTAAAAATACACATATTATAATATGCATTAGTTTTACAATATTTAATGAGTTTTATATACATATTTTTTTTTTTGATAAGAAACAAACTTATATTGATAGAGAAATCAAATACAAGCAAAGGAGAACTGGAAGAGGATGAGTAATCCACTACCCAGCAAACCGAAAACAAAAAAGATACAAAAAAGGATCGCTCGGCACTAAAGAAAGCTGCCTCAAAACAAGAACTAAAAACTGAATGATTATACTATCTAGTACAAACTACTATCATCATCTCATCAGGTTGAGAGCTTAGCAAATAAACTCTCAACTTATCTTAGATCATTGCAGCTGTCCAGTCTCTCTGAATCTTTGAAATAGACGTAAACCCAAACATGTTTGAAGAGTAAGCCCACAAAGAAGTTAACGCTTTAATTCTATCCCAAATTTTATCGATATCTTCCACCTTATTCTCGAAAATACGACTATTCCTTTCCTTCCATATACACCAAAGCAAAGCCTTACAACAGCATCTCCATAACGTAAAAGATCTAGCTTTGTTTCCCCTGAATGTCCATTTGATTGATAAGAGTTCGCACCATGATCTTGGAAAAGCTGCTTGAAGCCCAAATTCCTTACTAATATTGCCCCAAACTGAAGTAGCAAATGAACAATGAATCGCTAGATGATCAATACTCTCATAGTCCCTCTTACACAAAATGCAACACGCTGGAGAAATCATCAAATATGGTCTTTTGATTTGTAACAAATCTGCTGTATTAACTCTGCTCAACGATGCAAGCCAAGAAAGGATTTTAACTTTGGTTGGAATTCCTGATTTCCATACCATTTTGAAAGGAGTGAATTTAGAACATGCATTAGGAATTGTTAGACTTTCAAAAAAAGACTTTGTTGTGAAAACTCCCGATTTCTCTCCCACCCACATTCTGTTATCGTCTTCATGCCTAGAAATATCCAAATTATGGGTCACTCCCATCAAAGCCATGTACTCTCCTTCCTCCTCCTCTGTCACATTCCTTCTCAGAACAATGTCCCACAAAAAACTAGAATCTGAGACCCAATTTGTATAATCTGCCACCTTTGCTTTCGCATCTCTAGTAATCTGAAACAAAACCGGAAACCGGGCTTGCATTGTCTCATTACCTAGCCATAAATCTGACCAGAAGCTGACCTTAGAACCGTTCCCCACCTTATACCTTATATTCTTCCTGAAATTTTCGAAACCTTGTGCAATTGCTTTCCATGGGTTCCGATACGTACTCCTTCTTATCTTCGTCGAATCCCAACCGTTGTCATTTAACCCGTACTTGCTCTTTATTATCTTGTGCCACAAGGATTTTGTTTCTAACGAAAATCTCCATAGCCACTTCCCCAATAATGCCTCATTTCTTTTCACCAAATTACCAATGCCCAAGCTCCCATTTCCTTGCTTTTTGAAACCATCTTCCAAGCCACCAAGTGTTCTCCTTTTCCTTTATCCATTGACTCCCACAAAAAGTTTCTCATCAACTTCTCTACATTCTTAGCTACGGTCGCCGGAATCTTGAAAATAGACAAAAAATAAATTGGAATACTATTTAGTACCGAATGAATAAGAGTTAACTTGCCTCCTCTCGAAATACACCCCTTATACCACCCTTTCAGCCGCTTCCCAATATTTTCGACAACCGTATTCCAAAAACTAGCTTTCATCGGATTATCGCCTAACGGAAGCCCTAAATAGGACATAGGCCAGCAACCCATACTACACCCAATTCTCCCTGCCAACACCCGCATATCCTCTTCCTCCACATTGATACCTACAATTTCCGTCTTTGATCTATTAATCTTCAATCCCGAAGCATACCCAAAAATGTCTAAGATACCCATCAGATTTTCAATCTTTTTTTCATTTTTTGAAAGGAAAAATATGGTATCATCAGCAAATTGCAAGTGCGACAGACTTACATTATCCATCCCGATTGAGAAACCTTCAATTAATCCTCTTACCTTGGCCCTCTCTACCAAGATATTTAAAACATCCGATACTATTACAAAAATGAAAGGAGATTGTGGATATCCCTGTCTCAACCCTCTTGACGCTTTAAAATTACCTCTCGGTTTCCGGTTCATCATAACAGAAAAATTGATCGAGGATAGACAGCCTTTAATCCACTTTCGCCATCTTTCCCCAAAGCCCTTCTTCTCAAGAACATGGTCAACGAAATCCCATTGGATGTGATCGTAAGCCTTTTCGAAATCAATTTTCAACACAACACCTTGTTTCTTTCTTTCTTTCTCTATACTCTTCCACACCTTCGTTAGCTATAAGTGCTAAGTCAAGAATTTGTCTTCCCTTCACAAATGCACCTTGAGACATACCAATCGTTTCATCCAATATCTCCCTCAACCTCAATGACAAAACCTTTGCAAGTACTTTGTAAAGACTAGTCGTTAGACTTATTGGTCGGAAGTCCTTCAATTTGAGTGACGCTATCTTCTTTGGTATAAGGCAAATGTATGTAGAATTAGTCCAAGCATTGACAACACCCTTCTCATAGAATTCTCTCAAAACCTTCATTACATCTTCTTTCAAAACATCCCATCCTTTCTTAAAAACTTCCAGCGTGTACCCATCGGGGCCCGGCGTTTTATTCCCTTCACATGAGTCAATGGCCGCTTTCACTTCATCTACTTCAAATGGCCTCTCAAGCCATTGCTTACTTTCGGTACAAATAGGATTCCATTCTAAGCCTTCAAACCTCATTTTAGCTTTCTCTTCTCTAGTGTACAAATTTTTAAAGAAGCTTATCAACTCGCTTTCGATCTCAGATTCCTCATTCACTATCGACCCATCCTCCCATTCTAACTTGCTTATGAACTTATGAACTTTTCTTTGATTTACTATTCGATGGAACAAATTTGAATTGGCATCCCACTCTGTAACTCCTTTAATTTTTGCTTTTTGATTCCATGAAACTTCTTCTTTCAACAATATCTCATTGAAATCTGATACCAACTTCAATCTTTCAGCTTTCGTATCCTCTCCAATTATCCCTCTGGCTTCTTCCTCATCAATGTCCTTAATGCGTCAGGCAAGTAGCTCCTTCTTTATTCTAACGTCTCCAAAAGACTCAGAATTCCATTGCTTTATTTTGTGTTTTACCCTCTTCAACTTCTCCATAAATTTATAACCCTCCCACCCACTTCCGGAATTATCAAGCCACCATTCCTTGAATTTCACTAAAAAATCACGATCGCTTAACCACATATTCTCGAAGCGAAACGGAGTAGGACCCCATTTAAACGGACTCGAATCCAGGAGCAAGGGAAAGTGATCAGATGTTAATCGAACCGCTACCTCTTGTCTTGCAATTGCCATCTCATCCCATCCAGCCGAAAACATGAATCTATCAATCCTAGAATGAATTGTACCATTTGTCCAAGTAAAAGCTGAATTACTAATACCCGGGTCAATCAAATCCGAATTCCTGATAAATTCATCAAAACACCTCATGCTTCTAGTCCACCTCCCCTCCACCCCACTTTTTTTCTCCGATGGATATCTAATAATATTGAAATCTCCACCAAGACACCATTTGCTCCCACACAGCCTAAATAAGCTAGCTAATTCCTCCCAAAAAGCACACCTTTCTCTATATCTACACGGGCCGTAAATGCCGGTAAACCACCAACTTTCACCCTGCTTTGGTTTAAGCTTAACAGAAAGAGTATAACTTCCTTCTATAGCTTCTTCACACACCACCACTCTCACATCCTAAATTATAATTACTCCACCAGATCTGCCTTCCGAAGGAATATAAGCCCAATCTTTAAATCTGATACCCCACACCGCACTAATTATTTCCCATGTAATCACCTCCATTTTTGTTTCCTGTAAAACTAGAATATCCGGCCTCTCTTTCACTACTACTTCCTTGATACTTCTCTTCTTCTCCCTTCCCCCCAATCCCCTAATATTCCAAGACATAATCTTCATCGAGAACCTTTTAGACCCCTTCTGATTGAGTTACCTACATCCTGTTTCTCGTAATTCACCTCGCACTTCAGATTATATAGCTCTCTAATCCCCTTTTTGCCCGACTTCTTGCCTTTCTTCTTGTTACTATTTTCTGAAAAACTAGTAGCAATCATGTTGAACCCCATCTCTTCTAATAACTTACTGTATTTCAACTTTTCTTCTTCATTTAACCCCACCCAATCCTTGTTGTTGCTTGACTCCCTACAAGCCACCTTTTGAGAATTTCCTGATTCGCTAAAATGGTTATCTCTGATTAAAACCTTCAATGATGTGTCGCTGCCTTCCGATTCCAAATGATTTGATGAACTCACAGCTTCACTACCCCCTTATCTTCCATTACCTTCCCATTACTCGTACCTTCCATTTCATCACCTGCATTTAACGTAACCTTGCCTTTCATTTTACGCTTGCTATAGACTTGACTTGGTCTCTGCACCCATTTAAATTTTGTTAAATTACTCATTCTTCTCGTATTCCCGCCTCTGGATCTAGTGCCCTTCCTAATCCCATCCTCTTCACCCCTATGTGATACTGCATCCAATTCTTCCTCTTCGTGGAACTTGTTTGCTGTTTCATAATCCCCAGTTGTAATTTCCTTCAGCGACAAAAGCGGATGATCTTGCAAGGTGCCCCCATGCTTGCCAAGAACAACCGGCCACGTTGCATTAACCGTAGCATGTCCTTGTATAACTTCCATGATGGCCTTCTCAGACTGTTCCTCTAGATTAAAATGGCTATACAATAAATCCCTAGATAACTCCTCTTGAGATTCTTCCACAATCGTCCCAATTGATGATACATCCTCCGCGAAAGATGACGACTCGTACTCTAGATCGTCTGCATCTAGTTTGTCTTCAGCCTTTTCTTGCGTTTTCCCATCGCAAATCAATTTCATTGGAACTACCGTAGTGATCTTATTTTGCACCATCCCTTCGTTTATCATTCTCCTTGAACCCTCTGCCTTTTTCAATTCCTACTGTAAGCCATTTTCCTTCTTATTATCAAAGTACCCCTGCTTAGTATCTGAAATGATCAAAATATCCTCCAAATTCTGATAATTGCCTTGGTATTGTTTCATAGACATTAAATATTCCTTTGGGCTGCGTTGTCTAAGATCTAACTTGGAAGTGGAGGAGAGGCTTAAGATGAAGGGGATTGAACAAGAATCCATTTGCACCTTCAACAGCGTTTGAATGAATCCGTTGTGATTTCCTCTAACTTTTATTCTTGCCACCATCAAATTTTGCAACTCATTGGTCCTTTTATCAATCTCAATCAGTCATCCGCATCTCTCTCCTATTTTTTTGAATACTTTCTCATTCCACCATGCAACTAGTAACCCTTGAATATTTATCCAACCACCCGTACATGCAATTTTCCTATTTTGATAAATGCTTTCTTCTTCCTATCTCTATAATTTAATAGCAAATGGTCCACTTAAGAACACTAAACCCTTACTGCCATACATCTCAGCTTCTTCCTCGCTATTACATATAAACATGGCTTTATCAGTCAAAAAAGGTTTCAACTGGAAATTTGTTTTGTAGAACTTGTTCAACGAATTTTGAATGCACCTCCATGAGTCCCACACCGATTCTCTACTACAAACCACCACTCGCTGCCATTCAATAGCACCACGTACATTCATCGTATCACCCGGTTGTTTTCCTCTCATGAAGTTCTATTGTTGGATTGAGATCTACAAAGTACTTTCTCACTCTACAGGATTGGTCCTCGGCTATGGGTTCTTATCTAGTGTTAAAAATAAAAAGCAAGAACTTGAACAAGCCAAGGTTGAGATGAGGAATGAAGTATCCGAGACGAAGAGAGAGTTTATTATGATGATGCAGAGTGTTGGCCTTTTTGTGCCTGAGAATACTCCAAGTACTTCCAGCTAGATTATGCGAATCATGCCCGCAATATCCAGAACAAAGGTCCAACTTACAGAGGGGTTCCAACATGCCACCACCGTCCACCACCATCCCGTCCGCCACTCTAGATCTGACTCTACCATAAAACGACCAAATATAGCTGGTCAAAATCCATAAACGACCCAACCCCCGAAAGTAGAGCCGAAAAAAATGAAGCACGCGCCTAAGCACGCGCCACCTGCGTCCGCGCGTGGATCTCACTCGCCGTCACCGACCAACGCATGGCGTGGCGGTTCCGACCGGCACTGGATTTTCCAGTTAGAGTCGTCCTACTGTTCCGATCATTGTTCCAGCATTCGTTTGGTACGATTCAGCCACATTTGTAGAGTCACTGCCTTCTTTCTTACGAGTCGATAGTTTATAATGCCTGAGGGTCTCTCTTTCAACCTTCCTAGCTCCATTTGTGCATTGTAGCAGTTCATTTTCTGGGTTTATTGGTGAAGAGCATTCTTTAAGTAAAAGGACGACTAACATTTATACACATCGAAGGCAGATTTTCAGGTTAGAACACAAAGCTTTCTATTTTGATATTCATGACAACGGGTCCAAGGTAATCATAAAGGAGATGAATCGTCTTCATTCTTATTCCATTCAAATTGATTTCGGGGGTGTTAAATGGTTGATTAAGGAACTAAAATCGGCTGCTTATAATTTTAATGCAACATTTAAGCCCAAGAAATATCAAGCATCTTATGCACTATTTGCTATGGAGAGATATGCGAATAAAAATGGTAATTTTATCAGACTTGTGGAACTTCGGAAAGGTACTACCATGAATACGGTAATCTTCGCGGCTGGCATTAAGGGTAATGGTTAGAGGGGGATTGTAGATTCATTACAAAGAATTTTGAATGGTCCACCCAAAGGGGAGAAAAATGTCAACCGTAAAGAGGTGGTGAGGAACGATCAACAAGTTAGTTCGGGCAGAATGGTAGTTAGCCGACTCTCATATGCAGAGATTGTTAAGATTTATATACATATTAAAACATCACATCATAATTAAACGCTCACATCAATAATAAATACGAAATAAATTGTCACACACCAATAATTTTGTTTATATTAAAAATACCATAATTTAAAATAAAAAATAAAAAATTCAATAAAGATTTAATATTTAAAATGTACTAATCAAGATCAATTAAATAAGAACCATTATGGCTATAGAATTATGTAAAAATAAATCAAGAAAAATATTAAGGACATATTTTATGTACTTTTACATTATTGGTCACCTTAGTATGTCATTTTTAGGATTATTCACGGCACATTAGTCCAATTTTTAGATTATTTTCAAATTATATTGACAACATGGTTGGATTATTTTTCACATCTGACCTTGAATTTAATTTGCTAGAAAATTACTTTGTCGAGATCAAAATAAAATCAAAAAATATGATTAAAAGATTCTTTACAAAATTACAAACAAGCTTGTCCAAACCCATCTACTTTTAGTTTTTTTAGTAAAATATACTGAACTTTTTCAGTTGTTTGAAACGTTATATTAGGCTAGACAATAAGCTCAAAATAGACTGATTGATATTTGTCGATTTAGATTCGTCACGTATTACTCTTTTGTATCATTTTATCAAATTTTATTTGTTTCATTGTACTGGATGACACGGATATACTCTAGTTTGATAAAACTTAAACCTAGCTCTAGTTGAAATAAAAAGTACATTGTAATTTTTTTGATAGGAAAAGAAAATTAATGATATTTCATTAATAGTTAACGAAATTAACTATTGTAAGAATAAAGAATCTCAAATTTTCAAATCAGTAATGGATAAAACAAATTTAGCTATTTCATGATATACTATATTTCTTAACCGGCAAAAAAAATGAACACAAAATTTTTTCCCCCCACTCTCAAACCTAATAAACTTGAGAATATAACTTAACTCATTTAATAGTACTTTCATCGAATTAATTAAATTAACCACCATTTAAGTCTCGCTTTCAAACTCCACCGAAGAGAGGCCTTCTCTAATTACAAAAACAAGTGCTAAAGCTTCTGCAATTTCAACGAAAAAGCGGCCATCAAATCTTTCAGTTATAACTGAAAAAATAGAGCCATCAATCCATCATTGTCCCAAACCACCATTCCAATATCTCGAATTACAACATCACTCGGAGTAACAGCGTCCATATCGATAGAACACTATGGGTGCCTAGATTTGCCCCACTGGACAATCTAATTTCTTTGTTTGTCATTTATTTATTAAATATTTTTTTATTTTAAAAAATATATTATTTATTAAATAAATTTTTCATTTGTTAAATATAATTTTTTATTTAAAAAAGCATATTATAATTTTGCTAACTTTTGCATTTATTAAACATATTTTTTGTTTAAAAAATTAAAAAAATGTGAGTTCATTCAATGATAAATCCTTCTTATATATATGGATTTGGACAACATTAACCAAAACTCCTTATTTGCCAACTCTTATTATGAACAAAAGTGGCATTTTATCATTATTTTCAAAATTTTAAAATCCAAGGTTACGTTCACCTTTATCTAACAAAACAAAAAATCAGTTCGAATACTATATGTAGGTCAGAAAATACCTTAAAAGGGGATGAACACGGTTTTTGAAATTTAATTAAATTTTAAAAATAGTTTCAAATAAAGTTTAAATAATAAAACTTTAATACAATGTATAACAAGGAAATATGTAAATTAATCAAACACAAAAGCAATCAACAATTATAAATGAGAGATAATAAAGAGCTTAAGTTTAGAGAGATTGAACCGAATGACAAATGACGTTTTGTTTATGCGGTTCGGTTGTTTAGGCCATACGACTGCGCCCGAGTAGGCTCCCGAGAAATTTCACTAAAAACCGATTTTCTTTCGGATAAAAATCAAACATTTGCAAGGTAATTCTTCTCACAATTTAACAAGTGTTGTTCTTCTCACTACACTCAACACAAGAAATCCTCTTACTATTTTTATGAGAAACACTCTCACAATTTGAATAATAAATTGTTTTGGTGAACAAACACCAATGAACAATAACTCTCAAGTATATTTGAAGATTATAAATAAAGTTCACACTAGAGTTATCAAAATTGATTAAAATATATAGCTCAATGAATGAAAAATATGATCAATGCATAAGCTTGAAAACTTGAATATTGTGGATATATGAAAAATAAGATTGTAAGATCATTCAAGTTATTAAAAATGAGTCTAAGAACTCATATTTATAGTTTCCAAAAGTATATGGCCGTTGGATGAAATAATAATAATTTATGGGTCAAAAGTATACGTTTTTAAACTTTCCAACGACTAGTTTCAGGCAATCAGTCGACTGAGCAAAAGACCATCAATCGACTCATGCTCTTTCCTTAGGCGACTGATGGGCAGTGCCCAGCCAGCCAAAATCCCAATTTCTGGACTTTTACATTTTCGCTCCAAAATTAATTCTAATTCTTCAAGGACCTTAAGAATATGTCCCTAAGACCTCTATTTAAGAGAAAACTCAAAAATAATATCATTTGAATTAATTATGAATTAATTACAAAATCGGTTTTTGTTCAAATGAAGTTGATGGGGTTAAATAATAATTTTACTATTGGCTTACAAAGGTAATTTTCAACATTTTTTACCTTCGGTAAAATTCCAATTTTACCCCCGGTAAAATCTCGTTTTTACCCCCGGTAAAATCTCATTTTTACCTCCTCACCTACCACACCTACCACATCTCACCTACCTCACCTACCTCCACAAAAAATGACCATTTTGCCCTTCATTTTTACAAATTTACCTTTTTGCCATTCTCCATTTACCTATAAATACCTCCCACCATTCATTCATTCAACAGACAACAAAAACATATCTTCTTTCTCTCTTAAGATCCATCTATCTCTTTCAAGAGATATAAAGCCATTCGCAATACAAATACAAGCCAATTCGAGAAGAAATAGAAGAGTCATATATTCTCTCTTTTCATACTCCCTAGAAATAGAAGGGTCTTATACTATCTATTTTCATACCCCAAAAAATAGAAGGGTCTTATACCCTCTATTTTCATACTTCAAAAAATACCAACAACCCTTATACACTCTCTCTCCTACACAGTTTATTATTTATTCTGTTAAAATATTTGTAATCCTAATTCTATACTTATAAATAGAATTAAGGAAATTATAGAGAGAGAGAAGTTGGTAGCTTGTATTATCTTCCAAATTGATCGCCTTTGAGCTAATACAACACAAGCACACACAAAAGGAGGACGTACCACTGGAATAGCATAAGCGTTATCGGGGGACCTACCTTAAAAAAAAAGTCATGTGTTCATTATTGCGCTTGCATTTATTTTTTTCACCGATATTCGCTTATTGATTGGTTAATTATCTATTTCTAGATTTTGACACCATCAGAAGTTTTTCAAGGGATTTTGTTTCAAACTTGTTTTCAATCATTAAAATCATGATGCGTGATGTATTTGAGCTATATATAATTATCAAACAAGTAACTTTACATAAATCTAAGATATTCACTCAATTTGGAAAATAAACTAGTCTTCGAGGTTTAGAAAACTTATTCGATTTCTCACTTGCTTTGAGCTATTGATCCTCATTGATATGGCATTGTTCAAATACTATATACATGTTGTTACATAGAAGAATACAATAGTGTATGAAGTACATTTGTAAAGGATTGAATTCACCATCGGTTTTGTAGGTTTTATACCATGCAAAGTGTTTATTTGATTGTAGTAATATTTGAAAACAAATATTAATTTTATTGTTATTAGCAAAATAAGATTAGTGACTTTTAGGTCAACACTATACACAAATCCTTTTTATGATGCAAATTAAAAAACAGTTGTTCACAATATTTTTCATGTATTCATATTTTTGCAGTTAAACTTCATATTTTTTCCGTTAGATTTGTAAATTTCACATTTAATTTTCTTGTCAATGCATTTCAAGTTTGCAATTTCATTGTAACTCATATTTTTTTTGTTAAACTCACAAATTTCATAAAAAAAAATTCATGCAAATTTGCAATGAAATTTGTAAATTTTACTTCAAGTTTGCAATGAAACTTTAAAATTTTTAATTAATTTTTAGTAACTAAAATTTCAAAAAAAAATATTATTTTGTACATAATTTTGCCTTTTCCCAATGACTGCCCCCACAGATGAAAAACATGCAAATTAGGAAACAATAGACATAAGGAATATGATAAGCAAATTAGTAAAACAATTCATGTTAGCAAATAGTTTGAATCTTACAATATATATGTTATATTAATATGAGTACATATGTTAAATCTCAATAAAATTTATTTTAATTTCATCCTTAGCCATTGGTTATGGTAATAAAGAGTGTCCTTATTGTGTTAAAATATTTAATTATAGATCTTTCGTGAAAATGTGATTATATAAGGAATTTTTTTCCCATTTTCCCAAAAAAGTATATTTTTTTATTATAAATTAAATATTTGCATACACGAAAAAAGATCGTCCATATTCATCACGTATGCTGAGTGTCTTAAATATTAAATTCTATCCTTGTTGGACAAGCCGTTAGTGTCCTTCTTGTTCTTCTAACAAATATGTTTTAATTCCAATCCACATAAATATGATTGTCGAATATTTTGTTGTGTTCACCCTTACTGTAATAGTTGTATATCTACCCTTTGTTCTTGGGATTGTAATTTGTAAATTCACAATTTGTATAAAAAAAGTCAAAAAAAAAAGAAGTTATATTGTAAATCATTGATAAAAAATGGTGTATTTTATTATAAAAAAAATAAATCTATATTATAAAATGCCATATTTGATCAAATTTTTCTCAAAAAAATATGTGAATCAAATGACTAAAAATATACATGTTATGATATGCCTTGGTTATACCCCATTTGATGAGTTTTATACACACATTAAGAGATCAAACCAAAGATAAAACACTCATACTAATAATATACAGACAATTTAAAAAGTGCCACTAAAAAATTTACTAATTAATATCAATTAAACAAGATCCATCGTGATTATATAATTATGTAAAAAAATCAATCGCCTGAGGTCATTTTCGGCTCATGCTTTCAACCCAGCTTCTTTCTCTATGATTCTTTTGAATACACTTTGTCTTTGGGCTACAACCGGAACCACCGGTGTAGATACTTGTATAGTTTTTGCCTTCTCAGCAAATCGGTTATTTGCTGGGTTTTGTGCAATTTGTGCAGCTTCCAGGGTTTTATTTTAGGGTGGTTGCTTTGTAGATGAAGTAGTTATGTCCTATGCATCATCCTTTGAGATTGATTCCCATAAGTGTTCTCTAAGAAGTGCTTGGAAAACCTAATTTTCGAGCTTCAACTTAGTGAGCTTGCTTTCTGAGCCACCGGCTAGTGTGTTGTGTTCATTATAATTGCTATCCACCGTTGTTTTTCTTAAGGAGGTCTGTGGGATTGTTCCATTCACTCTAGGCAGAGTTAGGATTACCCCATCACCAACTTGCAACTACATAGATGTCTGAGGGCTGTCAGTGGTCCACTTAGTTTGAACAATCATGAGGACCTTCTCCCATTGAGCTTGGGCCTTTTCCAGAGTGAAAGGGTCAAGCCGATTCAACAATGGACCCAATAAGCTCGGCCCAATCTATTATTTAAGCTCCCTTAAAAAGTGTCACTAAAAAAATTAAAAAAGGTAGTCCAATTCGATTTGGTTTTAATTTTTCTAACATGAAGATTTAATATATGTTTCAGTTGTTCAATATAAACTTATTGAAGTTTGCCGATTTAGATCGATCACACGCAGTGGTGTAGACAGGAATTCGAAGTCGGGAGTGCGCAATTTGAACAAACTCAAAAGTCAAAATAGTAATAATATAAATATGGATTCTTATATTAACAAAAGTACTAAAATAAAGAAATTACCTACAACAATCCTCTCCGAGACTTCATATTTTAAAAACGTTGAATGACAACTTCGTTATCAATAAACTCGAGTACATCTTTCTCGATATAAGCCACCAAACAATCATTCATAAAGTTATCTCCTAACCGAATAGTGGAATTTATGCTTGGAATAGTATAACTTTTGCCCACATTTTGAGGACTGGAGGAGGAACTTGTTCCTATTTTGCCATAATACTTTTTCATTCTAAAATCAGCCATATAAATTCAACATTTATTAAATTAATAACTAATGATTAGACCTAAATCAATTAAACAATTAATATACAATTAACTAAATAGTCTAAAAATATAAAATTATTCAAGAAATACACAATTAACTGTGTTTGTATCACTCACAGTATTTACAATCAACTAAAGAAATTATCCATTACTTCATTAGACTAATATAAAATTAGTCTAATAACATACTAAAATCATCAATATAAAACATTTCATTTATACATATACATACAAATATAAAATTTGATTAAAGAGAAAAAATCAAACTAATTGACTTTTTAAACACAAACTCAGTTTCTTTGCATCTAGAGCCTAATTTTCACCCTAGCATGAAAAACTAATTTTCTTGGCATTAGAAGTTGAAACCCTAATTTTCACACATTTAGATGAAGCAAATAGAGAACCACTAACCTTGGTGGCTTGGTTGGTGATGAGTGGCTAAGTGCGTGGTTGGTCGCCGATCAATGCTGTGGACAGGACATCACTGGACGGAGTCACGGAGAATGGAGTGAAACGGAGCAAAAAAAAAAAGAGAAACAGGGGAGAAGACAAGGGAAGGGAAAAATAAAAGGGGAGAGTGAGGTCTCCGGATCTCTCTTATCATTTAAGTGTATTTCAATTCTCAAAATGTCCCTCAACTTTTATTTCTTATAATATTATACCCTCAACTATAAATTTATGCATATAAGTCCCTATTTTTTTTATTTTTTTAAAAAAATTGCCAAAATCGTCAGGGGTGCTAGCACACCCACTAGTCACAATGTAGCTACGCTCCTAATCACACGTTATTCTTTTTTGTTTTATTGTCAAATTTTATTTATTTCACCGTGCCAAATGGTACGAATATACCTAGTATATATACAATATATTTCCATTGTTTGAAATTATAAGTACAATGAAAACAAAACTTGTGATGTAGTTACAAAATATTAATAAGGGAACAATGTCTTTTGAAAAAATTGTTTCAATAATTCAATCTATTATTATATAAAAAGAGAATCTAATTATGCAGCTACCTCAAAATGTTTATAAGTTTTTTGTATTCTTATTTTATTCTTATTATAATATTTTTCTCAAAAAATAATTGATAACGATAATGCAAACAACAAGGTTCAAACTTGAGACATTTTTCTTAGCAAAAGTAGGCGTAGAAAATTCTATCAAAATTACTATACCATACTAGTTTTTTTGTACCGAAAATTAGTACAAAATCAGGTATGGTACAGTAATTGTACCGTAGCAATGGCGTATAGTACTGTATAATGAACTTCAATATCAATGGCATATCGTACCATTAAATATATATATATATATATATTTATATATTTTTTATTATTATCCATTACATATTTACACTAATACAATATACTAACCTATAAGCAATAACTTACTGCAACGAAAATTCTGTGATTGCTTTTAAATCTAGTTGTAAATTTGAAAAATGAAAAAGGAGATTCAGTTCTACAAACAATGGAAATAAAATAAGTAAAAATTTAAAGTAGCCCATTTTCACTCACTAATTGAAACATGGGATAAGTATATATTGCTACAAGATACTGTTACCACCAACCATGCCAAAAAAAAACCAGTGCAGTTGAAGTTTTGCATCTCTATAACAAAGCTTGCTTCCACCAAGAACACTAGAATTGGAGTTCAAAACCTTCACAACCCCACCCCCCACCCCCCGGCGTAATTTTTGGGTTTTATATTCTCCAATGATTTGTACTATTCTAATGCGCAATTCTACTATCTATTGATGTTATAACACTTAACCCAGTCACTTGTAATGTGTTTTGGGAGTTTTAAAATGGATTAGTTAAACTTGTACATGTTTTTGAGTTCTTTTTTCCTTAATAGTTGGTGGGTTTGGTAGATTATTATTATCATACCTTACCAATCGTTAATTTGGTATACTGAACTTCAGTAACCAAATAATTTGGTACAGTAATTGTAATAAATTTAGTCATACTAAATTTTCAGTATGGTACACAGTACAAAAATTTTAGTGCGGTAACTTTACTGAAACCCACTAGGCAAAAATTAGGATTATCACAAATTTAAAAAAAGAGCACATTTAAGCAATTTAGGTTTGTTACTACTCAATATTAGATCCCTGCCTCATTTGGCTGCCCGTCTCGTTGCCTTCACCAAAAAGACCCATTGCTAAAAGACCAGCTCATAAGGGATCTCTCTCGCACTCCTGCAAAATGGTTGCGCGCACAACACTGACGCCTCAGATAAAGAAAATGAGACAGAATTACTTAATCTCATCCAAACAAGATAGAACACTTCCATTTGTTATGCGAGATTGTTTAATTCCTCTTCCAATAAAATATGCGGCTTTGAAGGATAAATAATACACCTCCAATATTCAATCCTTGCTAAAACTGGGCATAAAATAAGATAATTCTATCCTTCCTCTCTCACACATCAAACACAGCCTAAAAAATCAGAAAAATTCACAAAATTCAAATCAAAATTTCAAAAATGCAAAACATTAGTGTCCATGTTGATCCAAAATTTTCAAAATGTTTGCACATCAGAAAATCTATAAACTGGGAAATTCAATCTCTCATGTCAAAATTTAGAACTTTCAAAAAACCGTCCTCCGTCGGTTGCAAACTAAAGTCTCACTTTGATTTTACACTTTCTAAAGAAACACTAATTTCACCTAGTTAGTGGTAAAAAAAATATAAGTTATTTTCTATTATAAAATTTGGTAAATTGATTATGCCCCTAAAAAGAAACATAACTGTAAATTCTAAACCTCCCAGAAAATGGAAAAAATAAGTAAAACTATCAATTTGAAACATAGTACACATTTTTTTTGTTAAACTATCAATTTGAAATGCATACACATTTTTTGGTTCCGGCGAAAACAACTCATGGGCAAAAGAATTTGCTATACCCGACATTTCAAATGGTAGCCGAAAGAATTCGCGGTATCCTAGTCTCATACTCTCATATGCATTAGAACAAAAAATTTTGATGAGAGCAAAACAGATAAGCAATTCAAGATTTATTTTATACTTCCTACATTTTTAGAGAATATTAAACATTCAACTTCATTTATCTATGGCCATATCTAATAATTGACAAGACTTTTAAATCCACATCCTATTGCCTACAACAATGAATCTTTCTTCTTCTTCTTCTTCTTCTTCTTCTTGTTCCAAATTCAAGGCTCCCTTCTATTACAAATCCACATCTTTTCTCAACATAGATAAAGTGTTGTGTTCCTGACCAAAAATTAGCACACCTAATTAATATAATAATATTTTCTTCGCAAAATTCTACAAACATTAATTGAAATACTCCTTCCTTACAAATTAGGAGCCCAATTTGACTTTCACGTGTTTTTAAGGATACCATAATTCCAATGTAATCAATGATTATGAATAAGACTTTTTTACTATTGTGAGACGGTATCACATCCTAAAAAGGAAACCACTCTCTTAATTTGGGACACTGTAAAAAGGTACAGTGAACTCTTAATTTGGGATGGAGGGAGTACTTTATTTTTCTCTTTAAAACGGCTAAATTCGGTTCTCATAAAATCTCTGCATTTTAAGCAACAAAGTTGATAGAAAGCACACCTGGTTTCGTCTCATAAATCCTCAACAAAATCAGGAATGGAGCATGAAATTCCTGTAAACGGGGGGATGGATAAATGTGATTTAAAGCTAACACAATTTATTGCATATAATAGAAAAATATCCTTGTAGTTGTTAAGCCACTTAAAACCTCGTGTAACTCTTGGTGCTCGTTTTGTTCAACGGAAAGTTTGAGCTGCATCAACTTACGATTCAACTTCTTGATATGACCATAACTCCATAAGAGACTTCTAGTGTGAATTTACCATTTTAAGAAAAAAGGAACGAACCAAAACTCGAACCAAATGAGCACCAAGGGTTGTATGTTTCTTAGTGAAACTTTATTTTCAATTACCGAGAAACCCCATGCTGGGGAGCGAGCAAGTGAGAGGGGGAGGGGGGCAGCAGAGTAGACAGGATTTTTAAACATGAGGTCCAAAGAACAGTTTCATCTTTCTGCACATTAGCCATAAAATAAGGAGGAGAAATTTACTTACACACATTGCGTAGAAAAACAAATTAAGTTGCATCTACGACGGTGGTGCAAGCTTGTGCCATGCATCTGGGGGCGCAATATCCATCATCAGATCTTCCTGTCCACGCCAAAGTATCTGAACCCAAGAAATCCCATATTAGATAAGACCATAAAAAGTCTAGAAAAATACAACACTGACCATGTAATATATAAAAACCCTTACCTTATCAATGAAACCAAATTTTTTAGCTTTTAAGCTATCCATATAAAACGGTCTGCTCATCAACTTAAAGACCTCCTCAACTGACTGGTCAAAGATAAGTTCATATATTAAGCACTTCAGTATCTTCTGTCTCATAATCGAAGAAACAAGGGGAAAAAAGAGCCTCAAGGTGCCATTGATTTACATGAAAAACAATCAATTCCTGGGAATTCTTTTACATTGAACTATTTCCATAACAACAGACCTTTGGGTGATTGATGTGATTTTTGAATTACATGGAAACGGGATAATGTGAAATTTTGAGCATTTTCCGTTTGAAAAAAAAAAAGAAAGAAAGAGGCACAATCAAATGCAGCCAACTAGTGTACCATATACTCAATACTCACATTTCCAGTGTGCCCGGCAATGAGGTTGACAAGGTTGTCCCTCTGTATTATTGCCTGAAAAGAAATTAAATTAGTCAGACACTACCTTCCATCAAAGGCAAACTGATAGTACATAATTACACCCACATTTGTGTGTGCACAAGCTCATTAATTGGCAAAACTCAAACCTAAAAATCCCCTTCTTTCAAGATTCCAATGTTTGGTTGGAGTTTTGGAAAGGAATCAATGATTTCTATGTAAGGAAAATTCCCCACCTCCATTTCCCATATTTAATGGCAGGAATGCTAAGAGGATTTTGGGAAATCCTTTCATAATTTTGTTTTTGACAAGATTAATCCTTTTTTAACAACTAAACAAATTAATAGCACATTGCCAGTAGTTGTCAATACGAGGAAAGGAGAGTTTGAGTCCTAAGTCCTAACCATGACAAGGAATCTCAAATTCCAGGAAAGTAGCTTTCCAGGAATCTAAAATGCCAATTCCTTTCTCAAAACTCGAACCAAACAAACCCTTAAAGGAGAACTCTTTCATCCAAAACAATAAGCTTGAATTCAATGAGAAGCACCCCTGCTGTGGCACTTCTCCTTCAGTATCCCCAGCTACTTCTCTATCTACAATAAAATCGTTGTGCTTTCCCTAAGGCCTGGATCATCACCATAAATTTATCGTTTATCTTAAATGGCGAGGAGGCACGGTGATGTTATGAGGGATGGCCACAATTGCGGACAAATTGTCGCTTACCAAGAAACCAATCTCTTGTGAAGGGCAGTCTAACCTAACCTAGAATTTAAATCACAAACCCTACTCCGAAAGCAGATGATGATACTTAACCCAACCCCCCCCCCCCCCCCCAAAAAAAAAAAAAACAAAAAAAAAAAACCTTCCAATCCTTTGAGATTCAATTTCTTGAAGCACAGCTCAAGTTCCAAGAAGATGGAGGTATTTCAAGGTTTTTCATAACTAATCCCTACGGTTTATTAAGACCCGATAATTCAAATGCACCATAACAGGCTAATGCCACTGATGGAGTAGTAGTTTTGTAGATCTAACAACAACTCAATATCATCTATCTTCAACAAAAATCCTAAATAAGTTGGTTCACTAAAATGATTTGAGGAAATAAGATTAAAAACCATTTCAAAAGTAGCCTAATACATTCACCAAATCACATTTCCTCAAGTCAAACAGGAATTAATTTGATTCTCTATCATTCGGGAAAAACTTAATAAATTGCATGAAGAAAAATGCCACATGAATTGGTAGTAGTAATATACACCAGAGGGGAATTGAACCACCTCCCTCTCCAAAATATAATATTTAGATAATTTTTCCTTCTACTAGTCTAGCCAAGGCCTGGCAACCACAACTAAGGGCGAGTCCCTAAGGAAACTGAACCAAACTGAAAGTTCATAAACTTAACTACTTTCAAAGATAAATACAATTTGACTGCATAATAAAACCGTATAAAAAATGCTGGAAAGCTATTACATGGCTTTAAAGCACAGATACATCTTTACCATATTCTGCTTTTGTTATCGAAATTCAAATGTTAGGAAGCTACCAAACAAATTCAGACTAACCTCCCTTGCACGAATTACAACATCAGTTGCTTGCATTAACCCGGTTGATGGGAGTTTAGGCTGCGCAAGCATGGCTGGAACAGAATTCAAGTGAGATTAAAACATCTCAAGTGACAGCAGCCCTAGTTAAATGAGCTTTTTGACTTTGCCCTCGAAATTTTTATGCGAAATTATACTTAACCCCCCCCCCCCCCCCTCTTCAACAACCCAAAACAAACAAAACTATACTTTGCCCCCCCGCATGCAAGGAATCTCAAAGAATTACATTAAAAAATTGAGGGGTTAAGTTGAAGGTTTACATTAGAAAGGTTAGACACTACCCCAAATTTTTAAGTAATTCTTGGAGATTCCCCAACATGCAGGGCCAAAGTCTAATGATTATGGAAACAAGAGAGGGAGAGGGGGGTGTTAAATCTATTTCCACATTAAAAACAGTGAGCAAAGTCGAAAAAGCATATAGGTAAAAGAGAGTATGAAAGTACGGAACCATCAAGTTACAAGTTATATAAAACAAATACCAACGTACCTTTGGCATGTGGAAACATATACCTTTTTCCCTTGGTTCCCGCAGCAAGAAAGAGGCATGCAAAGCCCATAGCTCTCGCAATTGCAACTGTATGTATCTTCACATAAATTACAAAAAGTGTCAATCTGAAACTCTGGGCTTTAACTCATTATAAGATACTAGAGTTTCGTGCACATGACATGAGTGTGCTATTCGGATATAGCTAATTTAAAGAAAGAATATATGAAAAATAGTTAGTATAGCGGTTGATAGCTGTAGTACCCTCACTGCCAACTAGGGTTCAAATCCTGTTACTTACGCTAAATGTAACACTTTTTTTGTGAACTAGAAGTCCTTAAAGGACAAAATTGGAAAACTAAAAAACCTGACACGGCTTCAATAACCCGAAATCGCTTTCCACTTCATATAATAGTACATGAAGCCAGTAATCAAGCCAAAAAACACCTTTTCTTCCTGCTCCAATTTACTAGGGAGATTTAGCCGAAAATATTGGAGAGGAAGTATTCATTCCATGCCGTATAAATTGATGATCCTTCCCGATAGTACTGAGTTCTACTATTTCTATTTCATTTCTTTGGAAAAGGTAAAAAAAAGTAAGCAACCAATTCCCTTGAGAAGGTAAAAGGCACAATATGGGATTTTTTGTCATCTGTTCCATGGATTTAGCATGGCTAAGTGGGCATCTATCTAATTTTACAACTTGATTTTTGAAAATTATTCTCTATGGCAATTCCTCATGTTGGTTCAGATTAACCCAATAAATGGTTCAATTTACTCCAAGAGAACTTCACTTCCCTCAAATTTTCTTTTTCTAAATTCCAGCACAAAATCGTCACCCCACCACAAATGGAACTCTAACCTTAAACACAAGGATGAAGCCAAGAATTTTTTTTGGGTGGGGCACTACTATAAATATGCATGCATACATGTATATATAGGGTCATATTAACGTATGCCCTAAGGGGCACAAATTAAGAACCCACAATTTTTTTTTCATTTTTTTTGAAAAGAAACGAAATTTTATTATTACTAATATTTAATCTTCAACCATGGAAACAAAAAAAAGGCACAAGATTCAAAATAAAAGACGACCAACACTACAAGGATCGGTTATGTTCAGAAACAATCGCCCTCCAATTATGTATGGTCCTGTTAACATTAAAAACCTTGAAGAACATGAGAAGCCACAGAGATACTACAAACATGATTCTCTCCCACGACCATTCTTTCAGTTCGCCTTTTCCCTTGAAAATTCTTTGATTCCTCCCAACCTTAATAACCAAATCTCAGCCAGTTTGATGCATATCCACAATGCTTTGGTTTTTGACTCATCACCTCCAACAGAAATCCCCGTAGGCAAAAATTCTGCTGGATTTTGGAAGAGCCTAGCTGAACCCAGATACTGCACGCACCTTTTCCCAAACAAAACTAGAATAGGAGCAATGCAACAATATGATCTAAAGTTACACCCGCTTTTTTGCATAACACACACCAAGGAGGAGACGGGCATTAATTAGGTCTTCTGTTTTGCAATAGATCACATGTTAACCTTCCCATAAACTTCGAAGATGCGAAGATCCGATGGGGGATCAACAAGAGAATTAAAGAACCTAAAACAAGAAAAGTTCACACCATCTAATAACCATTTTCTTTTATCTCTACACCCAGGCATCACCCTCACCTCCTGCACAATGTTCATCAAAAAAAAGGAATTCGACATCTCTCTTGTTAAAATTTCTAGAGAAAGACAAGTTCCAAGAAGCAATGTTTTCTGAATTCAAAAGGCCTGATGAGGCAATCAACTCTGCTTTATTGAGAAGGAGCCTATATAGCCTCGGAAATAAATAATAAAGAGCTACATCCCCATTGTTAAAGGGGATTGTTAGGGTTGATAGACTTGGAATTCCAAATTTACGATGCTATGTGTTGGTAAAGTGATTAATAATATTTTTGGGGGCTAGGCAGTCCCTCCCCTCTTCTTTTTTCTTCCCCTCTCATCGCTTTGAAAAAAAAGAGCTACATCCCCCTTCCAAATGTATTCCCAAATGCAAAGTGAGTTTCCATCAACCATAACAAACTTTGTATGATGCAAAAATGACTCAAAACCATGTAAAATAAATAGCAACGGGCTTCTATAAGACCCATATTTAACCACTTTGGAGTCCTACCCATTTTCCGCTAACCCATATTTACTTTTGAGGTTATTCCATAAGGAACTGTGACAAAGCAGGAATCTTCACAACCATTTTCTATGAAAAGCTTTATTACAAAGCAACAAGTTACCAATACCCAACCCCCCTTTATTTTAGATTTACACTATTTCCCACTTTAAGTGATAGTTTTTTTTCTTTTTATTGAACCCTTCCTACAAAAAAATCCCCATTCAAATAAACAACAATAACAGGGCAAGAGGAGGAAATTGATGCTATCCTTTTCCAACACAGGAACCCAAAACTCCATTGAGTTTGGATTCCCTCCTAAGAATCAACCTTAGGTATCTTAAGGGTCAGCCCTCTATCTCACAACCTACTCTTTTTTTTTCTTCTTATTTGAACAAGTAAAGGTTCTGTCTTGGTCAGAGTGGGGATACCTTCATGGATTGCAAGAAAAAAGATGGTGTCATCTGCAAATTGTAAATGAGAAACTTCAACGTTAACACTCCCCGCCCAAAATCCATCAATCGAACCCACATTCATTGCTTTCTCCACCAATCAACTTAAGATATCTACAAGAAGTCAGAAAAGGTGATGGTGGATCAACTTGCCTCAAACCTCTAAATGCTCCAAATTTGCATATGTGCCTTCCATTCACCAAAACCGAAAAATTAACGGATGCCAAACAGCCCCTATTCCAATTCCTCCATCTATTTTTGAAACCTTTCTTTACCAACACTTCATCCATATGATCATAAGATTTTTCAAAGCCGATTTTCATAATCACTGCTTCCTTCTTTCTAATACTCATCCATCACCTCATTGGCCACTAACACAAGATCCAAAATTAGTCTCATGAATGCCCCTCAAAAGACGTAAATCGTATCTTTCAACACTTTCATGGATCTTAAAGAGATAACCTTCACCAAACCTTATACAAACTTGTCACGAGACTAATTGGCATCTTATAATGAGAAAGACGAAGGTAATGTCGGTCCATTATTAGGCAGGAGCTTTCAAATTCTTGGACGTTTCCTCCAACAAAATTGTATACATTCTGCATTCTGAAGCCATCTTTTTTCCCCAAATCAACCACCTCAGGAATCGCACAAATCAAGGTCTCATTTAACGCACTTATTTGACAACTCCATTTTCATAACATTCCTTTAAAAAAAACTAATTATATCTCCTTTCACCACTTCCAACTTTCTTGAAAAACAGCCACTGTGAAACCATCGAAACACGAGGATTTCTCACTGCCACACTTGACACTCCTCAATCGCTCTTTTCACCTCTTCCTCCTCAAATGGCCTTCCAATTCCCATTTTCAACTACCATTAGTTGAATATGGCTTGTCAAAATGTGAAATAATTCTCTCCAAATCAAATTTTACTCTTCCAAATTCCCCATTATCATTTTCCAATTAATTTATCACCTTATTGCCCTATGCCTTATTGACAATTTTATGGAATAACTTCGTATTATTATCCCACTCCCGAATCCGCTTCACCCTAGCTTTTTGTTTCCAAGCCCTTTCCTCTCTCAAAATCATTGCCTCCAATTTGCTTTTCAAATCAGTGTGCCGTAAAGACGTAATTAACAACAAAAATTTAAAGAAATCAGTGTGCCAAAGAAGAAACTTACCTCACAATTTAGTTGCATCAGACAATCATAGATTCCAAAACCCGCCGATTCCCTTGCTACCTGAGGTGATGATAAATTGAAAGTGATTAGATGCAACACCTTAAAGATCTATCAATAAAAAATACAACAAAACAACTAGGTCGTACATATTCTAAAACTTGGTCTATTTCAAAATCTGTCCAAAAAGCATAAACGCCAAACATTGGCTTTACACATTTGAAAGTTCATCTAAACAGGTAATACACTGTGAGTTGGAAATCGGGTCATAATAGGGATTCAAAACTCAAACTTTTTTTATCAATAATGCAAAATGTTTTTCAATTCCGACATTGTATTTTGTAACATATACATACCTTACTATTTCTTTCATTTTCTACTACTTTTTACAGTTTTATACATCATTGACAATTTGATACATTTTTCATTCACAATAGGATTCACAAATTTGAGAACTATGCTCCTTATAATGGGCTCAAATTAAAGCAATGCAAGTCTCTTTTCATTTTCATAGTGAATTGGCTCTCTTGTTTGTATTCTCTTTTTGCTTTTGGGGGGTTTTAAAGTTAGTACAGTGTTCTTATGATTCTATATGTTATTTAGTAAATTTTCTAGTCACTGTTCAGAAGGCACTGGACTTTATTTCCGTGGATCTGATCAACAATATTAAAAGCAACAAAAGGCTGGTATTTATTCTATTCAGTGCCTTCATGTAATAACAGAAACTGATCACAAGCTCCGCCACACTATAAAGCTAAAAGAATGTAAAATAGATATTTTAACAAATATAGTCTACCAGACAGTACATCTACCATCAATTAAGTTTGCCACCCTTTAATTTCGAAAAAAATGATTACTAATAGTAATTTTGGCCCAGTTTTATCAAAAAATAAAATAAATAAATAAAACTATTAGCACGAATTTGCCCCCCTTCAAATACCATTTCTGGGCTCCGCCCCTAAATGAAAGCATCATGCAATTGAAACTTGTGGAATAAATAGAAGGCTCACCGTTTCACCATCATCTCGAGCAGTTCCGCTGGAATTTATATAAAGAAATATCGGCTCTTGGTCATCCACATAATATAGATGCAATATTTGTGCAATCACAAGCTCTGTAACTGCTGGCACCAACTGATAAGAAATAATTGTTTAATTTATCAAGATCATTAATTAAGGTGAAGGCATGAACTAGATTGGCATTGAGATACAACAAATACTATCGAATTCTTTCCATAGCTACATCTTTCTCCCAATAGATGAAACATAAATACATCCTTCTTTAATAAGAAACTGAATACTATTATTCAAACAAAGGAGTCCAGACGGAGGGAGGACAAGGAGTCCACCATCATAACACATAGTTCAAACAAGATGAAAGAAAGCTAAAACCCAAAAGACCCAGCACTCCCTTATAACAGATAGCACATCATACAAAGTACAGAAAAGAACAAGATAGTGGTTCAAAGGACCCAGCACTCCCTCAATCTTTTGCCATTTTGTTGGTTCACTTTATAGACTTGCAATATTTGCATGCCTCTGTTAACTTGCTCCAAACATGGTTTCCTAAGGTTTTTGTTCCTGAACTAGAAGATGAATTTCTTTTTTCTGATCTTCTTTTTCAGGAAAACAATAATAGTAGACCAAAGATGAATTAGAGATCAAGAAAAGGAACCACCAACTAGGTGAGATGAAATAAAAAAATATAAGCAATATATAAGAATTTTAAGGACAATTTGCTCTGAAATTGTACTAATATGCAGAAATTTTTCTAATGTGCCTATAAATCTATCCTAGTGACATGTTGAGGTCCAATTCATCAGTGAAATTGAATGAATGTTTTCAAGTCAAAGAAGCTAATAGCAGCGGGTATTGACAACAAAGAAAGCTACAAATAGGGGCAATCTCATGCACCTAGATGTTTTCAAAATCCCCATGCATATAACACGCGATGCATGTGCATGGTGCACCCCTTTTTTCCATGCACGCGTATCATCTAATTTAAGTTGTGAAAGTTAAAAGAATAAAAAAAAGTTGGCTCAGTGGTTAAAAAATCTTAGCAAAGCAAAGTTCGTAGGTTCAAACCTCATCACATAATTTTAGAAAATAAATAATTATTATTATAGAGGCAAATTTGGAAATTTGTTGGTTCCATAACCACGACCTCAACCTTTGCTTTTTACATAATATATAGATATTATTCATACTCTGACAAGCAACTAGAAATATCCAAAAACCAGGGTTCAGGTGCTGTTTTTCAGGTGGGGCTGAAGAAAACTTACCGGCATGCCAATGTATACTATTCTTCCATGTAGAAGCAAAGAGGGCAAGTCTGGGGGAGGCCTCCTTGTCCTCGGCCCCCTGTATGAAACAGATTTTCCCACCTGATTCAAGGTGTCAAAAGGGTAAGCGCTTAAGAAAATACAAAGTCAACAAATATGAAGGCAGTGGGTGTATATATGTACATGAGAGAGAGAGAGGGGGGGTAAAACTTAAATGACCCATACTCATAACCTTAATACATATACGCAACGGGGGTGAGTTAAAACTCAAGAGAGCCATACAATGCAGGCATATACAAAAATAAGAATGATGGATACAACTTGTATATAGTATGCCACACAGCAACAAAGCATAGTGCATCGCATATCATGCAAATGCACAATATAATATATTTTCAAGTACAAGGTGCAGGACAAGATAGTGGTTCAAAGGGTGGTCAATGCAGTTGCTGTATGTGAGATGTCAATCAAAATGACCAATTTTTGGTCCACATGTGACACATTGCAGACAGTAATGCTTAACAATGCCTGTGACAAAAAGAAGCATAACGAAAATTAATTCAGCAAAAGTAGTCATTGTGTACATCTATCATCCTTAGAGTGCTTGATTTGTTCTGCTTCCAATAAAAAAAAGGTGCTTGATTTGATGAAAAAGTGTATAAAATATTAGGAAATAACATGGTTGCCAGTGCAATGTTCACTACCTAGACCCTAGACACCACCACCACCTACTCAACCATCCACCATAGCCATGCCACCTCAGAACACCAACGCAGTGTAATTTCATAATACGAAATTATTTTGATGATGGTTGTGATTACAAAGACTACCAAAGTGGTATAAATGGGACGCAAAATAAACCCTATATGGGAAAGGAAAGAAAAGGAAAAAAATAATTAAGGAATGACCCAATTAATAAAATCCCTTGTCTATAGTACGTTTTGACCAAAGGCAATAAAACAATGCCAGAACTAAAATAAATTCCATAAAAGAATCAATTTCCATAAGTAATAAATATTGATTTCCAACACACCATAAAGGCCACCCAAAACATAACTCGCCGCATGACTTCCACATTCAATTTTTTCTCTTCCTATCAATTTCTTCTCTAAAGAAGCATCCCTAGCTTTTCTTCTCAACCTCACTTCCCAAGATATTCTAGGTGACTCAAACATCAGAATCACTGACTAGCACTATTGTTCAACCACCACTGAGTCAACATCCTCACCAGCATGAGTACTCTCATGCAAGGCAACACTTCCCCTCAAACCAAAATCCTTCCAAGTGTACCTTTGATCTCTATGACTGCACACACACAGATATATATATATGTGCAAAAATATATAAAGTATAAACCTTACACTTGAAAAATATTTTTTATCAATAGGAAGAGGAGTTAGCCAGGAATCTCTATTCCTAGATATGAAGGATCATAAAAATATATATATATGCACATCAACCCCCCCCCCCCCCCCTCTCCTCCTTTACACACATGCATGGAGTTGGCATAGGCAGGCCAAAGAAAAGAATCAACCATTTACTTAACTCTATTCAGTTTCAATGAGATTTCAAATGATGATAGGAATGCAAAAGAACCCCCATCACATTCTCATATTTTAACTCAATTACTGTTAACACCGTCTTCTACTTCAGCTCCAATTCAGTCAATTCTAAACACCATCTTCGACTTTTCTCCTCTCAATTTCATTTAACTTAATCTTTAATAGGCTTTCTTTTCCTATTAACAAAATGATGGGAAAGTTGAGGATGGAAGGGGAACAAAGGAAAAGGAGGGAAGGTTGAGGCTTCATTTGTTTTGTACATGAAGAGAAAGTGGAACGGCAAAACCTTTTTTTTTCCTTACCTCACCAATTTTTTTTTTTTTTATCAGAAATGAAAACTTATATTGATGAGAAAAATAAATACAAGATAAGAAGCGGCCAACAGAGGTCGAGAAGACCACTGAAGGCAGCAGCAGAACAATAGGTGACAAAAACACAAAAAGAACATCAAAAGGAAATATAATTACAAATATAGAAGAAGAATTTGAACCTTACCGCATATATAGAAGAAGAATTTGAGAACTATAATTACAAATATTTGATTAATTTAAAACTTCGCATGCTTGATAACCACGAAATAAGTATCTTATCCAACCGTGAAATCGATAAATTAAGAACAAAAAGAAATATAACTACATAAATACACATACATATTATATATAGAGAGAGAGACAGATATTGAAATGAAAAATAATTGAAGAAGTATATACTTCAGCAGGTAAAGCCATGAGCTTCGGAGGCTCGAAAATGTCCAAAAACGGCGGCATATCGGAGTTTTTCGGCCGATTATAGAGCTTTTCCGGTGAATTGGCAGCCACATGCGCTAGCCTCGAAAGAAATGGGTCGTTAGGGTTTACTGGAGGCAGGTTAGCACTGTTTCTTATATCAAGAGCATAACTTTTGAAGGTGATTCTTCGTTTAGGGGATGGGGATGAAGATGATAAAGAAGAAGGAGGAAATAGTGAAGCCATTGATGAGTGCAAATGAGTAGCAGAAGTAGCCATTGATGTGAATTGTGAAGGTTTGTTCAAATTTGGGGAAGTTTCGAGGGTTTTGTGTGATTAAGCTTTCAGGATTCGAATGCTGTGGATAATGTGGGTGGGTGGGTGGGTAGTCGGTTCGTAAAGGAGACCCGGAAGGCCCAATTAGTTGTTGGCCCTAATTTTAATATTTTTGTCACATGAGTTTCGCGATTGCGTGTGTTATATAAATATAAACTAGTTTTTTAATCCGTACATGGGAGTATTTATAAATTTATATACATATATTTTTTATTTTTTAATTATTTTTTTTATTAGATGAATTTTAAATTAAAGATATATAATTATTGCTTTTAATTATAGAAATTTCATAAAAACAATGGAAGGTGATTGAAGGACTATTACTGAATAATATTATTAAAAATTTAGTGCAAGACTCGTTTTAAAGAAATAAAATATTAAAAATTTGTTAAAATCTAATAGTATATAAATATAAATATGAATATAATGCAATAAATATAAATATATATATATATGGATATACATAGTATATATATAAAATCTAATAGTATATATAAATATGATGCAATAAACATAATTACATGTGACAGCCCTTGTTAACATTTAATATAATAAATTCTTCTCACTCCTCTTATTTTATAGGGGTTTATTGACTTAACCCCCACGCTAATAGCCATATTTAAGTAAACCCCCTAAAATAATTTTTATTTGACATAGCTCCCTAAATCCTGACACCGTTAATTTTTCATCCATTTTCAAATTTTTTTTAACCAGAATACCCCTCCCTTTCTTCTTTTTCTTCTTCTTCTTCCCCATTTTAATTTAAACCCTAACTTAACTTTAACTTTTTATTGATCTCCTGCAAATTTCTCTGGCTTCGCCTTTCTCCACCTTAAAATGGTTGCCTGCTGTGGTAGTCGGAAATGGGTGCCACAAATTCAAATCTATCTCGGAAAAAAAGCCCCAAAAATAGAGCACTAGTTCTGTGGTGGTCGAAAATGGGAGCCCACAAATCTGGCTGTGATGCTCGATCTGTTTCTGGTAGACAGCAAAATCGTGATCAAAATCATCACCATCATCCATTATTGATAACCACCATCTTACACATTCTCTCTTTAGATCACCATAAGCAGTTCTCTCTCTACCGAAAGGCGAATACAGAACCACCCTTCCCCACAACCACCGGCACAGACTTTCCGACCACATTCACTGCCACAAGAAGACAATCTTCGTGTCTCAAAAAATAGTTTTAGGGGTTTTCCCCCTTTTTCCCATTGTCCTCATCTCTTCGGATCTTAGTCTCTTTCTGTATTAACTTTCACACTGATTGATTAAAGGGGACAAAAATAATTTGCTTGATCCTATATTTACCCTCTATTGTAATTCATTAAGAATTTTTTTTTAATTAGTGGGGAAATCACGACATTGACCTTAACTTCGGATCTGAAATTAACGGGTTAGATTTTAGCTACTTCAGATCTAAAATTAACGGGTTAGATTTCAGCTACGATTTCAACGATTTGGGTTTGATGTTGGCAAGAAAGAAAGAGAAAGGTGAATGGCGTCGATGCCGGCACCAGCACCGGCATGGGCCAGTGGGATGGTCGGAGATGGATGTGTGTACGTATATATACACATGTATATGTATATATGTATACAAATGAAGAAGAAGAAGGGTGTTTTGGTTGGATGAAGAATATGAAGATGAAGATGAAGAAGAAGAGGGGTATTAAGGTCCAAAAAATTAAAAAGTTAACGGAATGAAAACGGCATCTGGATTTAGGGGGTTATTTCTAATTAAAATTATTTTAGGGCGTTTTCTCAAATCTGACTATTAGCGTAGGGTTCAAGTCAATAAACCCCTATTTTATATATATACTGTTATGTTAGATTAGATGTGATAGATATTAAGCATGGATAAAAATATGAAAAATGAAAGAGTTTAAAAAATAAGTAAATAAATGTTTCATAATAAAAATGATTTATTATTATAATTATTACACTTTCTCGATTTTTACTATACTAATAATTATTATAATAAATAATATAAATTATTAAAATAATTAATAAGAGAGTATTAAGTATGTTATTATTACAGTAATTATTATAACAATTAACAAGAAAAATGATATTACTTTATTTGTAATACTAAATATGAGAGGAAGAATCCTAAAGTGTTGAAACGGTTGGAATCTAAAAAGTTGCGTACAATGAATTTGGAAAAATAAAAAAAAAATGGATGAAAGGAGATGGAGGAAGATACAAAGGGTCAAGCAATAGATGTTGGACCATTTGTTCTATCCGTTTGAATTTTGCTTCTCTAGATAAGATGATATATAAATGTTTTATTACTAAAAATCCGACACGTTGCACTTACTTAGTAAGATGGGTCTCCATTTTCATTAGTTTTAGTAGATATTTTAAATAAAATTTAGTAACTAACAAAGTAGTGGTGCGCTTTAGAGTTAGGTTATAAAAAGTAATTTTGTCACTTTAATAAAAAGATGAGACGTTTATTTAAAAGAGTAAATAGATTCAAAAAAAATTGTAGAGATTGGCTATGTACATTCACCAAATTTCATAAATAAATAAAAAAAAAACCTCAATTTAAAAATGAATCTATTAAAAAACTGATATATATTCACATTTTTAACTGTTGAAATTTTTAATAATCAACTTACCTACTTCTAAGTTGAATTTTTTAATGAAATTGAGTGGAGATGATCTATTCATAAGATAGATCATCTCTACAAAATTCCTTAAAATAATTCATCAATTAACTCATCTAAATAGAATCCCTTCTTTTTGCTAAAGTGAAAGAATCTCTCTTTATAATTTAGCTCGTGAGCTTTATTATTCTTAGTATTAGCGTAAGCTTGAGTTTCGTTGCTTACATTATGCACAATACTAAAGCATGCTTAGATTTAATGACAATGAATACACATGCACATATATTTATATACACGGGTGTAGTTTCAATGATTAGCTTTTATCTCTATCCATGAAAAAATTAAAGGTTGAGATTAAATGAGTAGTTGATTAACAAAATTAATGCACATTGAAGAAATATAAATCATTAAATGCAAGGTTAAGTGAGTAACTTGTTGCAAACTGATGACATGTCAATTTTTTTCATTTAATTTTAAGGAATCTTAAATTAGATGGATTACTTCCTCCTCTTTATATATAACCAATTCTCCGGTTGTGAACTTCGATTTCCCAATTGATCAGGTGGATCTTTATCAGAATTTCCCATTTTACACCCCATGATTTTTTAATTCCTCCAAAACATTGAAGAGGGACCCAACAAAATATTTTAAAAAATAAAATAAAATAAAAATCATCTGGCTAGCATTACCATTTAGTTAGTAGGTCGTGTCTATTGAAGATTGTTATTATGTAGATGGTGGAATATTGAGGACCAGTTGTACCAAGTACATAAGTTTTGTAACCAAGATTTAAGGAGTAGTAATGATATGAATAATAGTTTATTTAAGTCATGTCTTATGAATTATGTAATTAAAGCTTCATAACAGCATAACTTCCAAAAATTGCTGTAGATTAGCTAAGGCAATGATCTCAACGTTCGTTTAGAATTGGATAGCTTAGATTTTGACATATAGTGTTTGCCTCAGGCGATGACTTATTTAGACACGAACTACTTGTTAAAGTTTAAACCATCTAAGAGATGTACGATATAATAAAGACGAAAAGCATTAAATGGATTACTTCCTCCGCTTTACATTTAAAAATAAAAATAAATTGCATGTAACTTCTGTCACTTTTAAATATGTACTTACAAAAATTACAGGATTTAAACTTTGTACTTGTGTTTAAAAAAAACATCAAAAATGAAAAATTCAATCAATACTCTACATTTTAGATAAAAAAGTTTTTTTTAGGAGATGTACTCTACCAAACAAAGAACAAGAATAAAAAGAGTTGTATGTAATTTGTAAACCTGATACATAGAGACGAAGATTCAAAGTTAAATCTGTTTTTAAAGTGTTATTTCTTATAAACTTATGTTATTAATTAACTATAAAACTGAAATTACGAAAACACCCATAAACACTTATCATAATCCAGAATTAAGTTATCTTAAGTCTGTTTGGCAAATAAAATCTTTCAGAAATCTTAAAATTTAATAAAATAAAATAAAATAGAGCAAGTCTCCTTTACCTACTATAGCAAGTTAATGGTGTTGCCAACTCACCAATGGACATTAATTATTGTTAGTACTTATATATGAGTAGAGAGAGAAAGTAACCATTGAAAACTCGTCCATACATACGTATATATATATGTAATTATAAAAATTCATTCATATTTGTTTTTGGTGAAACCCCCAAGCAAGTAAATTAATTGGCACAGGGCTGTTCTAACTTAACCAAGATCTCGAGTTCGAGTCTTGGGAATGTAGTTATGTTAAACCTTGGAAGGGAGAGTTTTGCCGCCCAATGTGGTCCTACTCGACTCGGAGTGGTTACTCACTTACCACCATTTATTTCACCAAAAAAATTCATTCATATATATGTAGCGAACTGAAAGTTTCACACATAAAATAGGTTAGGTGAAATTTTCAACCTTATTAGGTGGATTTATTATTTAAGCAACTCAAATACAATATTAAAGGAAAGAGTTTACCTATCAACAATACCATTAGTTCTTATAAAGTGATATACATATATGTAATTACAAAAAATTCATTTATATATATGTGGCGAACTGAAAGTTTCACACATAAAAAATGTTAGATGAAATTTTTAACCTTGTTAGGTGAATTTATTATATAAGCAACTCAAATACAATACTGAAAAAAAGAGTTTACCTATCAACAATACCACTAAATTTTATAAAGTGATATATTTATATATATATATGAAATTATAAAAAAATCATTCATATATATGTAGCGAACTGAAAGTTTCACACATAAAAAAGGCTAAGTGAAATTTCCAACCTCGTTAGGTGAATTTATTATTTATGCAACTCAAATACAATATTAAAGGAAATAGTTTACTTACTAAAAATACCACTAGCTCTTATAAAGTGATAAAAATCACTATTGAGGAGAGTTGAAACAATCTAAACCATTGATATAATATATATATATATATATACAAAAAAATTCAAGCGCAAAGCATGCCTTTTTACGACGATTTTTCGTCGTAAAAAACATCCACCAATGTTTTTACGACAAAAAAAGTCATAAAAAAGCCCGATGTCCATACCAGAAATGGACTATATATATACTTTGTTTTGTATTTAAGTATATTCTTAATATAGACAACTGCTACTTGACAAATCTAAGCAATTTATTTTTTAATCAATGGTCCAGATTAATACTCTCCTCTAAAGTCGCTGTAATAAGGAGGTAAATCCTACTACTACTATAAGCATTCACCATGGTTGTGATATAATAGAGAGGTTATTTCAAAAAAAAGAGGTTAGACAAAAAAATAAACAAAATGAGTTGGAGTAGGATATCACCCCAGCACAATTACCGTTAAATAAGGGCTCGTTTGACTGGGTAAATTATCTCATTTATAATTGTTTCATTGTAAATTAACGAATTATAAATTTTTTCAATTCAAAAAAAAAGTGTGGTGTATTTTTTCCTACATGAACTTCTAGGATAGTTATAATGGCTTAGTGACCAACTTAACCAACGAACTTTACTACTTTTTTCACTTTGGTTAGTAAGCTTTTTTTTTGCCAAAAAGCACACTGTACTCTTTAAAACGTTTCTATTTAGTCAAACCGTTTAACTTCCTTTAAGTTGAGTGGATGGAAATCTGACGTGGCAACTAATTACACACATGGCATTCCAGCTAGACAATTTGTCAACAAATTAGTTGGAAAAAAAACCACGTCATCTCCAGCGAGCTCTCAAAGTTAAATACTCTCTCTCACATGAGCTCCAAGTCGTCTCTCTCCAGCAAAGTTATCTCCGTCGAGATTCTCTAGTGAGCTTTTGTAGTTAATTCTCAAGACAAAAGTGCTCTGTTTTGATTGAAACTTACACCCAACTGCCTAAGTTAATTCCTCATATGAAAGTGCTATATTATTTTATTTCACTTTGGCATACTTTGTTTTTTAAAGCTTCTGGGAACTTTTTGGAGAGGGGATTGTTGGAGAGATTGAGGAGCTGAATGGTTAATTTAGACCCAACTGCCTAAGTTAATACTTCAGATGAAAGTGCTATGTTTTGATTGAAGCTAAGACCTAACTGCCGAAGTTAATTCCAAAAAAAAAAAGCCACGTCATCTCCAGCGAGTTACTGGAGTTAAATACTTTCTCTCGTCTGAGCTCTAAGTCCTTTTTTTGGCAAAGTTATCTCCATCAAGATTCTCCAACGAGCTTTTGTAATTATTCCTCAGAACGAAAGTGCTCTGTTTTGATTGAAACTTAGACCCAACTGCCTAAGTTAATTCCTCATATGAAAGTGCTCTGTTCTTTTGTTTCACTTTGGCATGCTCTGTTTTTTAAAGCTTTTGGGAACTCTTTGGAGAGGGAGTTCTCAGAGTGATTGAGGAGTTGAATAGTTAATTTCATCCCAGGAATTAACTCTGGTAGGTCGACGGAGATGACGTGGAGCTCAAGCGAGAGAGTATTTAACTCCGGCCGCTTACCGAAGATGACGTGGCTTTTTTTTCTAACTCTTTGTTGATAAATTGTCCAGCTAGAATGCCATGTGTGTAATTAGTTTCCACGTCAGATTTCCATCCATTCAACTTAATAGAATTTAAACAGTTTGACTAAATAGAAACATTTTAAAGAGTACAGTTTGTTTTTTAGCAAAAAAAAGTTTAGTGACCAAAGTGAAAAAATTGGTAAAGTTTGTTGGTTAAGTTGGCCATTAAGCCTAGTTATAATTTATGTAATTTCGACTATATCATATCTCTACATTTTCATATTTAATTTCTTAAGGATTAACTTCAGTTTATGACTTTATATATTAGTTTATTTTTGCAACTAAACGTTCAAATTAGATAATTCACAAATTTAACAACTTTAAATTATTTAATTTATAAATTAAAGGACAACCAAACAGGCTCTAAGTGCATAAACTAAACTAAAATTAATCTTATGTAAGCTAAACCAACAACTATCGTCAGGTATAATCATTAGTCTTATAATATACAGAAATAAAATAATAAAATAAAAGAGGTAGACATCATCAAGTATATATGTATATATATCTACAATAAAATAGTAAATTAAAAGAGATAGATATCATCCATTATATATGTACAAGGGTATACCCGTGCCTTCCTGCACGATAAAATTAATAATAAGTGTTAATCGAATAAAATAAAACTTATCTAAAAATAATTAAACAAATAAAGAAACTAAGGAGATGATATTATGGTACGTGACAACAACTGAAGTACAAAAAAAAATTGTTTGTATACTTGAAAATATGTTACCCTAATTTGCCTGAATATGTGATCACAATATACAAAAAAAGTTGCCTGAATATGTGATCACAATATACAAAAAAAGTTGCCTGGATATGTGACTGCAATATACAAAAAACTAACATAATATTTTGGATATAAAAGCATTCACAAAAAGTATATCCAAAATCATATACAAAAAAGTAGTCGAATCATCAATCAACGACTACCATTCTTCTCCTTAAGCATCCTCAGCATTAGCATACAAAATGTTGAGATCTCTATGTCTATATAGCCTGGCCATCGTGCACTGCACTGGCGTATGAAAATCTACAACACATATATAAAAAATTATTCAATTAGTACATTATTTATTGTTTAAAGAAAAATAAAAGAATAAGATATTAATACAATATTTTTAAGATAGATCAAGCATCAGATACAATGGGTATACCAAATTTAAGATATAAAAAATGGTGAGTAGTGGTGTACTGTTGTCGTATAATTATAAATACAGTTGTTTTGTATGACTAAACTTATTAATAAAATTTTGGGGTGGGTATAAAGAAAAAGTAATATAATATTTACATTTATTACCTTAACTTAACCGATTATGTATTCTCTAACCTCGCCTATCTGTATTATTGATCATCTTGAACTCTGCAACAACGTCATCCTAATTTTGCAACTATTTATATGAATTTAAGGTAATTTTCAAGCATAATTTTATAGAATATTAAAATGAAAAAATGAAAAGGAAATGATAAAACCTCATATGTAGTATACCAAGCATATGGCGCATCATAACAAAACTTTGAGATAGACGATATTTGTGATTGTAGTTATATCTTCTGGTGGTAAAAGAATATTAATACGATCAGAGCTTGTACACCTTGACAATGCCACATATAATTGGCCATGACTAAGTACAAGGGTTCGTAAATTGAGGCCGACTGGCCTTGAGATTTGTTAATGGTCATAGCATATGCTAATCGAACGGGGAACTGGCGACGTGTAAATTTAATGGGCAATTCCGTAGATGAGGGGGTCAAAGAAATTCTTGGAATGAATGCTAAGTTACCAAATTTATCTCTAGTTAAAATCTTAGCCTAAATTACAAAAGTGTTACACCTTTCAACAATCAATCTCGTACCATTACAAAGACCATCCTTGGGTGCGATATTCCGTAACAACATTATTAGACAATCCACTTTTAGATCAAGTTGAAAGGGAGGCAATCCTATTAGATTGAGTGAGTTTAAAAACTCATTAGGATAATGATTTGAAATGGAATGTTCCATCCCCTCGTCTTCACATATCTTATCTGCAGCCAAATAGGTAAATGTATCCCCCAAAAAATGATCTAATGCTTTTGCATTGATATCACTTACATCGTCATTTCGTGCGAAAAGTATGATCTGCTTATTAAGAAATGCAGGTGTTACAATACTTGCATCATCCAATAACGGGTAAATAGTTGATATCAAATCAAGTAAGCTTGGACACCTAGTGATTGATGTTGGAAGTTGGACAATCTCGTCTGGGTTGGACCCAATCTAGAAGAAATGACATTGTTAAAGTACAAGTATAAGAAACTATATAAAGAATTACTTTGAATAGTAATATAAGAAAATGTACCTCTATTAAGTAATTGACCCAAATAGTTTGGCCATTTTCTGTTGAATCTAGGCGTATGTTCTCATTTAACGTCAAAACATGCATTTGACGCCATAACACAGACTGTCTAAGCGAGGCCAAAACAATTACCTCACGAACTCTTTTTGGCACAACCGGTAAAATTTATCTAAAATCTCCACCTAAAACAACAATAATACCACCAAAAGGCTTTTGATTACCACAAATATCTTATAATGAGCGGTCCACATATTCAACACAATGTCTATGTTGCATTGGTACTTCATCCCAAATGATCAATTTTGTTTGCCTAAATAATTCTGCTTGCAGAGATTGCTTATTAAAGCCGCATGTAGAGTTCTCAAGGACATCTAGTGGAATTTTAAAAGTTGAATGAGTTGTCCGACCCCCAACCAATAGTAGAAAAGCAATAGCAGATGAAGTAACAGCTACGACAGTATGCCCCAAACTTCTGCACTTTTATGGCAATTATATTGTATAAAAAAGTTTTTCCAGTTCCCGCACCCCATTCAAGAAAAAAGTATTCCCTTCATTACCAAGAGTAGAAGAAATAATTGCGTCATATGCATCTCGTTGCCCAATGTTGAGCCTGTTAACGTTAAGGTCTACATTCTCTTGAACCGCTTTCATCTGCAACTCTATGTGTTCCCATATGAGTTTGTTTCCCACTATTGTACTCCAGCATCTAGTTGGTAATGGCATAGGCGGGTAGTCCTTCAAGCATTTTCCTGATTCCAGAAGCAACTGATTTAGGGCATATAAACCATAAAGCATCCAGACTCTTTGGGGAGCATTGTTTCAAGATAATACAGAATAAACTTTGTAATTATACACCAGTTCTCATTACTACAACCTCTATAAGGCATTGTATCCATTCATCATTGTCTTCCAAAAGTCCTCTACAACACAAGCGGCCTTAAAAGATGGGTGCAATACATTATTGGCTGTTCTTAACCATTCATACGACTGAGGTCCTTTCACAACAATTAGTAACAACCGCGAGTAAAATCTTTCACCTTCATTTGGACTTGCAAAATACATTCGACCAATTGCACGCCCATGTTGTCTTGGTCTCCATACCTTCTCTGGTTTCTTCCAAACAAAATATTACGAAAACTCTTGATATGTATAATCTCGTGCATGCTCATATGATGCACAACATGCAAAAAAGCCAGTAAGGGTTGTCCTTTCGATAGCAGCCCTAGTAATAATATTATCTATCCGTTCTGACGGATCATATACGACATTATGTATTCTAGGCAAGTGCAGTGCTAATCGCTGCACATTCGGAACCTCTTGGTGCATAACGTGGCAAAATAACCGCCATGCAGCCTCTAGATGTCTATTGTAACGTTCATCCAAATACTGTTTAATCTCATCTATCCCTCCCAACACAATCATAGCACGGTCGTGACTCTTGTAAATATACTTATTGATATACTTTACGCATCTTAAACCAGCGCATACTTCGACATTAATGAGGCAGTTAAACTTTCTAAAGAGAAATGCATTATAAAGTACGACATCCCTATTGTCAACTTCATACCCCCTATGATTTGATGCTTTCGACCATCATTACAGTGTCGATATATAGGATAACCCTCTTGGTCCATTGTTGTTTCCTCTGTTAACTCTTTTGGGTAACGCTTTGTACACTTCCCTCCCTCTATACAGGGTGCACTTGGGTTTCGAGTACCACATGGACCATGCACCATACAATGTTTGACTATTTCATAAAGTGCAGGATCTTCAGGAGTATTTGGAAACTCGGCACACACAAATTTATTCACTTGGTCGCATGTCTTAATTTTATCTTCGCCTCGAAGAAATATAATAAGATGCATATGTGGTAACCCTTGTTTCTGAAACTCAATAGTAAATATGTGGGCCACCTTCTCCCCAAAAACCTTCTCAGTCACGATATCATTCATAAGGGCCTTTCTCTTCAGTTCAAAAACTCGAGCAACCAAATCAGGTCGATCGGCAGCATCTTGTTTCGGCAGTAAAGCTTCATTTATTTTTGGTTATTTAGGATTTACAGTCATAGTTAAGAAGATATCTGGATGCTTGTTATACCGAGTAATTGCCATAGAATCTTAAAAAATCTCGAACATCTGTCTCGGGCTACCAGTAAATGATGATGGCAAGACAAATCGTCTTCCAACTTGATCAGGGTCATGGCCATCTACAGCGATATCGGTAAGACTTTTGTAAATCTCAGCTCGAAGCTTGCCCTGATTTTGTCGACAATAGTTCAAATGATTTTGCTCAGTTGCAGCCCATACATCTACAATAAATTCCTGAAAGAGTTTTCAACCTCTGAGGATCGTTAAATACTCTCCCAAGCATTGGAAAAGCCGATAACAAAAGAACTGAAATTGGGTAACCCTTATGTATAACCATTCACCTAGTCTGAGGTCTCATTACTTCAAACCAGGTTTGCACCCAAGCTTGCCGTAAGGAAATAACAACACATAATGTAAGGGCAAATAAGCTAGATTGCGTTCATTAATTTGCATTAAAGCATCACTCCCTTTGTAACGAATAATAATATCTCTCATCCCACTTGTTTCAATTCCATCTCCAGGTAAAATTAATGTAATCTCATCTACTGTTGGTAGGGTGTACCTACGCTGATCTTTTATCTCATTAAAATGTAGGTAAGCAGGTAGCTCTTGAACCTCAAGATTCATACGATCAAGAATAGTAGCAACTTGTTGGTACTTCGTAACAAATATATTATTTCGATCAAGACAACTTTGGATAATGTTTAGAACATCTCTTCGCAAATAAGGATTTCTTTTGGCACAAAAGTTCAAATCTGACATTGGATCATGTATATACAACTGAGCATAGGTTGGATCTTGACCTGATTGTTGGAATAGTGCTCTTGTTCGATGGCGTAACTGTCCATGAATAGTGAAAGGTATCGAACCAATACTAAGGAGATCTCTATCATCCATTTGAACTCCCAAACTCATAAAAGCGTTAGCTGCATTATATGCTCGAGTATTATTTCGAAATGACACAGATTGGCTATCACTACCATCATATAATGCTTGAAGTTCTGAAGGAGGGGTAAGCAACTTAGGCAATCGAATCTTCCCTGATAGGCAATATGTCCTGAAAATTGAATGGTGGCTAGTGGAAACACATAATTTTTCAAGATCCCAATGCAAGGTTTTACAATATGGACATTCATTATCCATTTTACCCACATAATGACGACATGGATACAACATTACCGATGGCTCATTATTTGTAGTTACAGTTTCAGGAAAAGCAGAAGGATCGTCAATTCGATATTCAGTGGTTGGATTTGGCCTACAAATTTATTTAATTTTATAAGGGAATTGGATTTAAATATAACATAACATGGAAAATGATAACTTGATTGAACTTTACATTACCTATCGTGGCTTGAAATAGAATAACTGGTAGAAAAGAAAATTATGTCATCTTGGACTGCATGAGGAATATTCAGCATTGATTGCACACAGGTGGGTAGATTTTAATAGATTTTGAGACTCTATGTGACAAAGTGTGTCAAATGGGGAACTCTTATCTTGGACCACATGAGCAGGTGTTTGCAAGAGCATTGTATTATCCAGCAATGATTGCACAAAGTCTCTATCATATTAAGACAATGTATCAGAGATAGAGTTTGGCTGACTTTCACTTACATCCCCAGAAAGCCGATCACATAACATGGCATTATTGGTTGGTGGACCTATTTTGGTAGATAAAATATATAAAGAAAAAGGCATAGGCTGTAGATTCATTGTGAACTTAGACTTATTTGATACTATGTTATTTTCAATTAAACCAGGAAAGAATCTTGCTTTACTTAATTCTGTTAATTTTTCTTGTTTACGTCACGAATGTTGCGGACTTCGCCTAGGATTACATTTGTTAAGCTTCCTTGCTTAAGCTGCTAGAACATATCTAGAGAGGCAATTGACCTTGAAATATAGATAATGCGGGTTAAGAGGTATATAACAACTGACAATTTTTAGATTTTCTATTTGATCTAGTATAAAAATAATTCCACCTATAAATTTTCGTGTTTTAATGTGGATAAAAAAATAACTGTTAAGTGGATAATTGCTGGTAAGTTCATACTAAGTAACAAAATACAGTAAACAATAATCTATATTAACTTTTGAAAAATCAACCAACATATATAAAGAACATACCACAGGAGGAGGGGTAAGTATGGAGGGAGATTGATTTTCTTTCCTTTTTCCTTTGTCCACATAATTTGTTGGAAGCTTTCTTTTATTGCTCTACATGCATTATTTGAATTTGCAATGTTAATAAAAATAAATAAAAGTCAATAACAGTTTTTTAACTAATTTACACAATTTATTTCTAACCTCTTTAAGAATTCGGAGCATCTCCGACTCCTTGCGTATAACAGTGCTTACATTTTGTTGACGTAGAGCATTAACTGTCTCTTTTAGTTGCACATCAACCTTTGAAATGAAAATATTATTTCTTAATCAAAAGGTGAATTTTTCCATGTAAATGAGGCACTAAACATAAATTAAAACTCTTACATATCCATATATTGTTAAATTTGTAGGCATCCAAAACGGATAAATTGTTGAGGTGCAAACTGCATAGTATACAATAAAAAGTCCATAAATTCATATAAATTGAAATTCCATAAACAAAGTTTAACGAAAGAGTTTAAATAGGTACTATGAATAAAATACAAAATAATACTCCCTAGATATTTTTTTTTAAGTTTCACATTTTATAAGAAAAATAAAATTATTTTTAAGAGATACCAACTTTTATAAAAAAGTTGGGCTCAAAAGGAACTCATTGAATATAAATTATAATTAATTTAAGAGATACTAAGTAAATATTAATTTTTAATAAGTAAATACTAATTGCTCTATTAGAATCCAAAATTATAACTTTCTCACTATAAAAGCAAACCGTAAATTTCATTTTCATATTTAAGTCAAAATAATTTGGCATATAAATTATAATTAATTTGAGAGATACTAAGTAAATATCAATTTTTAATAAGTAAATACTAAAAAATTATAACTTTCTCTCTATAAAAACAAATGGTAAATTTCATTTTCATACTTAAGTCAAAATAATTTGGCATAGAAATTATAATTAATTTAAGAGATACTAAGTAAATTACAAATTTTAATAAGTAAATACTAATTGATTTATCTATATCCAAAATTATAACTTTCTCTCTATAAAAGCAAAAGGTAAATTTCATTTTCATTTTCATTTTCATATTAGTGGGGTAAAGCCCGGTTGTATAATTTTACTATAAAAACCACACCATTTCTCTTTCTCGAAAAAAATAAAATTTCTTTTTGATGGGTGCACTTTTTGGAATTCTTTTCTTGATCATGGTTTAGTAATTGATTTAGAGATCTTTTTGTAAGTTTTCAAACTATTGGACAAAAAATTACTCTTTGAAGTGGAAAACTTTGTAAAGTATATTTTTTTTTCCATTTACTCATTTAGTGTGGTCTAATATTCTAAAGTCTATTTTTATTTTTCTTTTAATAATGATAATATATTAAACCTATTTCAAAAAAAAAATTTACTCAAATAATTAAGTCATTTGCATTCCTATCACTATTGGTAGAAAAAAAAAACTCTTTTTGATGAGTGCATTTTTGGGAATTCTTTTCTTGATCATGGTTTTATAATATAGATTTAGAGATCTTTTTGTAAGTTTTCAAACTTTAGGGTTTTGATTGTAATAAACATCAAGGTCAATTTGTTTCTCTTTCTCGGGGGAAAAAAAAACTCTTTTTTAATGTGGTCTAATATTCTAAAGGCTATTTTTTTTCCTTTTAATAATGATAATATTTTAAACCTATTTCCAAAAAAATTGACTCAAATAATTAAGTCATTTGCATTCCTATCACTGTTGGTAGGGAAAAAAAAACCTCTTTTTGATGAGTGCACTTTAGGGTTTTGATTGTAATAAACATTAAGGTCAATTTGTAAAACTCTGTACGATTTTTTTTAAGTTGTTAAACTATTGGACAAAAAATTACACTTTGAAGTGGAAAGCTTTGTAAAGTAATTTTTTTTTTCATTTACTCATTTCATGTGGTCTAATATTTTAAAGGCTATTTTTTTTTAATTAATAATGATCATATATTAAACCTATTTTAAAAAAAAAATTGACTCAAATAATTAAGTCATTTGCATACCTATTTGTAAAACTCGTACGAATTTTTTTTCTCGTAAGTTTTCAAACTATTGGACAAAAAATTACACTTTGAAGTGGAAAGCTTTGTAAAGTAATTTTTTTTTTCATTTACTCATTTAGTGTGGTCTAATATTCTAAAGGCTATTTTTTTTAATTAATAATGATCATATATTAAACCTATTTAAAAAAAATTGACTCAAATAATTAAGTCATTTGCATACCTATCACTATTGGTAGCTAGAATGCAAAATCTTCAACAAATTATTTCACATTGCCTTTTGCCAAAAAAAAAAGAAGAAGAATAAGAAGGGAAAGTTTCAAACTTATGATAGAAGATGCCAAAACACAAATCTTCAAAAACATACAGAGGCTACCTTATATACAAAACCCAAAACATTCAACATGCCAAAACCCAAATCTTCAATCATTCAACATGCCAAAGTGCTTACCTTTTTTGGTGCCGAATACAGAGGCTATGGAGGTGGGACGGAGGAGTAACAGGCGGACGGCACGACGGAGGCGTCACCGGTGTAGTGAGCAACGTAGGCATCACTAGATGAACCCACAAATAAAATCATATAATCTTATATTAAACCCACAAATAAAAATATACAAATAAAAAAGAGAGGAGTTAGAGAAAGTAAGAGCCTACCTTTTTTGGTGCCGGAAACAAAGGCTACGGAGGGCCGAGCTCTAGATAAAAGAGGCTTCACCGGCGAAGTGAGCAACGTAGGTGGCATCGACGGAGGGGGAGGCTGCGGCAATGGTGGAGGGGGAGGTCGCTCCGTCGAAGGGAACGATGACGTAGATGATTGCTCCAGCGAAGGAGGAGCTGTCGAAGGGAATGATTTTGGTTTCTCATCCATGAAAATGTGTAAAAAAGTTAGAGAGAGAAAAGGGAGTAAAGGTAGAAAGATGAGATAGATGGGTTAAAAAGTTAAAAGTGAGATGTTGATTGATTTGAAAGTGACGTGGGAGAGGGTGAGAATTGATGGTTGAGCGTGTAAGTGTGTGAGTAGGTAATATTGTGATATCTTAATGTGTAAGTATATAAATGTGTGAAAATATTATGTGTATATTAATGGTGTGAGTGTGATGTGATATCTTAATGTGAATATAAAACTAATCTAAAGGTGTAAAATTAATATATACATACCAAAACATATATATTTTAAACCATTGGATCAATAGATTTTTGGAGTCAAACTTATTGTTTTATTATATAGATATATATTTATAGATTGAAGACCAAATTTGTAAGATGAACATCAAACAATTTATATATATATAAACAAAATGTATATATATAGTTAACATTCAATTTGATATTGAGACATTTACACATACATAAATATACATATAACCAGGAAAGATAAATATTTAGATATAATTATGTAATGAATAGAATAAAATACTCACTTAGTATAGAATTGAAAATGATTGTGAATAAAGATTCGAGCCCTTGTTTTCAACAATCACCTTAAAGCGAATTTATTCCTCTCCTTTGGTACTTGAGAGCATATGAATAATCGCCTCCTAAGATAGAATGAATATCTTTTGTAATGGTAGTACGACCACATACAGAACAACGAACACAAATGTGACCCGAAAAAGGAAAAATCTATGATGCTCTGTTTTCTATGGTGTTCTTTTTTCACACGAAGGAAGGAAAAATATATGAACAAACGGATCCAAACAGTTTCACGTGAAAAGTCGTCATCGGTTTCACGCGGAAAGAAGAAGAAGGGGAAAGCCGTCGGACAAATTGGATAAAAGAAGGAAACTAAATAATTAATTAAGCCATAATAACACATCCAATAAAAAGGGGCATAATTGAACTCAAAGATACCCAATTAACGTCATTTTTTTCCTAAAGTAACTTCCTTTTCTAGAAAAGTGCGTCTGAGATAAGTGCATTTTAAAATGTCCGTCACAAGATGAACTTTTTACATTTGATTATTGTTTAGTGAATTATTAAAGAGCATGACACACTTCTGGATGTAAAAAGAAAAGAGAAGTGTGATTCGATTAATTTGGGCCCACATGCATAGACATTCCGAGAAAGTCACTCTTTGACGCTACTTGAAAAGCGTATCAAAAAATATAAAAATTTGGGCTAAAGTTTAGTTTTTTTAAAAATGGTTGCGTCTAGTTAAGACAATGGTGTCAAGAATGGGTTAATTCCAAATTTTCTACAGAAATAAACCCAAAAGTTTGTTTTTTAACAATACTTTTTGTATTCATTCCTCCCCAAAGCAAGCTGCTTTACCTATATTGCAACTGAAAATTCAACCACTCATACCAAGAGTTCAAAATGTGTTCAGACCCTTCCATCAAATTTGGTTTCATAATATGCATATTGTATACGATACTAAAAAGAGAGAGGTTAACTTTCACCTTAAGCGTTCGACTCATGCAAAAAAAAGATATTGTATACAGCACCAATCTCAAAACATAGAAAATATAGTATTTAACATACCACATAGGGTTATAACCACCATACATAGATAAATAAGTTCAAGTATTATTATACACAATCAAAGTATGCAATTTAGCTACAAAGGGGATGGCCCCAAAAAAATTAACATGATTTCATTTTTCTCATTTCAGTAATCAATCCTAGATATTGAAGTATTGTATTAGATTGTTTTTTCCTTTCGAAATTCTATGAAAAAATTCATAAAAAATAAAAAAAAATCCGAATACTAATCATATAATACTAGACTGTAAAATGAGAAAAATGCAATCACACCATTTTCCGGTTAACCAAACGCCCCGAGTAGATAACATTTTGTATCATCAGTGGGCCACGATGTCTCCTCCGGCTTGGCTTGGAACCACCGGCTCGGTAAGCGCATTGTCAGCCGTGAACGCCTCTCCTCCGGTAGGAACCATCTGCTCGTCTGGATCCTTCTTATCACCAAAGACCTTGGCAATCCTCTCGGTGGGGACCAATGGGAGGTAAGAGGAGACCCTGTACCCTTTCTCAGCAGTGCTCTGCACAGTCGAGTTGTACTTCTCAGTACAATAGGCTGCTGTTGGTACAACAGCCTGAGCCAGCCGAGGGAAGAGCGGGAGCTGGTTGAGCCTGTGCCAAGCTGAGGCTGCATACTGCTCGGCTACTGGCTCGTACTTGGTGTAGAGCCCTGAGGCGGTTTCCACCACATTGACATTCTTGACTTCGGTGGCCACAGCTCGGGCAGCTGTTGGAGCCATCTGGGCAGCCGATAGTGCACGGCTCGACACCTGTTTGACCAGTGGGGGTACATGACTATCCAGCTTAGTCACCGATTCGTCAACCTGTAGTCATATGGGAAATTATGAGTAGATCACCTCCAATAGATTTTATCAAAAATCAATTTAGAAGTTGGTGAGATGACCATAAAACATTTCAACTGCTGAAAATAGACATATATATATCAAAATTTTAATTACAGCTCTTTCTAGATTGTGATTTGATAAAATTTGGTGAAAGTGATATAATATAGAACATCTTTACAAATTTCATTGCAAAATTCATTTATTTAGCCCTCCCAATTGGCATCCCTTCTTTTTGATAAAGAGAGGGAATCCCTCCTCGGAACTTGAACCATAAATATATCTACTCATTATATAAAACCAAAAGGCATTTCGGGTTCATGATACCATGTCAGGTTTTTGTTTTTCTAATTTTGCCCTTGCGGGCTTTTATTTCACCAAAAAAATATATTATGGTGGGCAAGGAGTTTCAAATTCTCGTCGTTAGCGAAGGTAATAAGACTCTTAACCACTATGCCACGTACTAATTTTATAACATTTTCTCTTTAATTTGCATATAACCGAATCGCGCACGCATTGCATGTGCACAAAAATCTAGTGTGTATATATATCATTTGATTATAACCTAGGATACGAATATTGAAGCACATAACTTGACTTGGCATACACCACCACCTACCCTAGTTTTTGTTTCCACGGAAAACAAATTACCAAGGAAATCAATTCTTTTCAATGCAAACCAATCAAACGCAACTTTAAATTGAAACAAATTTAATAGAAAGGTGACTGACCTTGCGATCAACATATTTGAGGACTTCAACAGGTACGTCATGGATCTTGTTGTAGACAGGGCCAACTACAGTCTTAACAGTGCCTTCAACGGACTGAACACCATTCTTCAACGGACCAGAATTGTCCTTTGCATAATCATAGACTTTCGAGGCACACCCAACTGCGTGCTGAGCCCCCACTTGCACGAACTGCAAGTACTTTAGCCTCTCTTCTTCGCTTTCAATCTCCTATTCAAATGCATACATTAACCATATCAGTACAAATGCCACAATAGTTTTCAACAATTCCCATCATCTCCTTCACTTTCAATCTCTTATTCAAATGCATACATTAAGCATATCAGTATAAACAACACAATAGTTTTCAACAATTCCCATAATCTCTTCTTCTTTCAAACTTTTATTCAAATGCATAGTTGCATACATTAAACCATATTAGTATAAACACCACAACAGTTTTCAACAATTCCCAAAAAAAAAAAAATCAAATCTTTACATACATGTGAATAATATAGCCATACATTCAGAAAGTATTCGAGAAAAATTAGGATCAAATTATATAAAGTGAGCCTATGAAGCACATATGTCAGTGCAGGATTCAGGTGTGGCTATCTGAAAATATCTCCAAAATATAGGATACGGGTATCTAGCCAGGAAATCTATGAGTCTCTGTAAATTCAACCAGAATACAATATTTTCACTCACAAGTTACAATTTCATGTTAGCCTATAGACTTGGTTTGAAGTTTACCACTAATCCTAGGTTAAACTTTGAATTCTTCAATACAACAAGAATCTGTATTGAGTGCAAATCATATTCAGTTAAAATCATCTTGTTATATACACATGTGGGTAAAGTAGCCTCACGTTAGGGAGGGCCGGAGAGGCAAAAAGAAGAAGATTGAATTACATAGCATGGGACACTAATCAATGCATAATAATAATTGTATTAGTCTAAACAGTCGGTCAGTTTCCAAGAATTCAAATCAAACAAAAGCAATTAAAGGACGTTTGTAATCAATCATCTCTTTACACATACATACAAAATAATATCCGCCTTATTTTCCAGAAAAAAAAATGTAGAAAAAAAATCAGGATCATATAAAATTATGAATCTGCAACCAAATGGATACAATATAGCCCATATCAGTCTAACAACACAATTAGTTTTCGCGAAATTCAAATCAAACACAAGCAATTATCAGCTAATATTCAAACCAAATCATCAACTCCGCCAGTGTTACTTCAATGCTGCCGGTCCCAAGCCCGGATAAAGGAGGAGGGTTGTGTTAGGCAGTCGACAGCCAACGTCAAACTTCGTCGAATCTTCATGACATGGACAAACGATATAATAGTGTTAATGCTAGGTCGTTGCCCAGAAGCAACGCGCTGGATCGTCCGAGTCCAGTGACAAATGAGCAAGGGCCGCTACATCGCCGCCTGGATGTAGTGAAAAATAAGCAAGGGTTCCCGCATCTATGTGAACGGGTGCGGGTAAAGAAGCTAGTTCATGAGAGGAGGATTCGTTTTGGGACTTGGAATATAGGCACACTCACAGGAAAATCTATGGAAATAGTTGACACTATGATCAGGAGGAGGATCAATTTCATGTGCCTTCAAGAAACTAAGTGGGTTGGAGCTAAGGCGAAGGAATTAGACACTTCGGGTTTTAAGCTTTGGTACACTGGCAAGGTTAAATCGAGAAATGGAGTGGGTATAATTGTCGACAAATGGTGGAAGAAGGACATTGTAGATGTAAAGAGGGTAGGAGATAGGATCCTAGCCCTAAAATTTGTAGTGGAGCAGGACACTTTTAATGTGATCAGTGCTTATGCACCTCAGGTCGGGTGTGAAGAACACCTCAAGATAAAATTTTGGGAGGACTTAGAAGGCTTGATTCAGGATATACCACTTAGAGAAAAGATTTTTCTAGGAGGGGATCTGAATGGGCACGTAGGGAGCTCTTCTGATAACTATAGGGGGGTGCATGGAGGTTATGGCTTTGGGGTGGTAAATACCGAGGGAAAATCTATCCTTGATTTCTCGTCTGCTTATGATCTTATGGTAGCCAATACATGTTTTAAGAAGCGGGAGGAGCACCTCATCACATACAAGAGTGGGACAACATGCTCTCAGATCGATTTCTTCCTCTTTAGGAAAGGAGATCGAAAGAGTTGTATGGACTGTAAAGCCATACCTGGAGAGAGCTTGACTACCCAACATAGAGTCCTTGTAATGGATATACGAGTTAAGGGGAAAGTGAAGAGAAGGGGCCAAGGTAAGGTTTCAAGGATTAGATGGTGGCATTTGAAGGGTGAAAAACAAAGGATCTTTCAACACAAGGTGCTGGAGGGTGGGTTTTGGGAGGCAAACGGAAGCGCAAATGATATGTGGGACAAGGCGGCCGAGGGGATCAGGAAGATAGCTAAAGAGACGCTGGGTGAATCGAGAGGATGTGGACATAGGGATAAAGAATCTTGGTGGTGGGATGATAGTGTACAAGATAAAGTTAAGGTAAAAAGGAAATGCTTTAAAGCTTGGTCTTTATGTAAGAATGCGGAAAATTGGGAATCTTACAAAGAAGCAAAGAAAGAGACTAAGAAGGCGGTGAGTGAGTCGAGGACTAAAGCTTTTGATGGATTATACAAATCTTTAGGCACCAAAGCTGGGGAAAAAGCTATTTACCGACTTGCTAAGGGTCGAGAAAGGAAGACAAAAGACTTGGATCAAGTGAGATGCATCAAGGACGAAGAAGGTAATGTCCTGGTTAAAGAACAAGACATACAAGAGAGATGGAAGGACTATTTTCACAAATTATTTAATGAAGGTTATGAGATTTTAGCATGTGGAGATGAGCTGAACATGCGAGAGGATGACCAAAATTTCACCTTTTATCGCAGAATTCAAGAAAAGGAAGTGAAAGAAGCATTGAAACGAATGGATAGTGGTAAAGCAGTTGGGCCAGATAGTATACCTATTGAGGTTTGGAAGGGTCTAGGTGATAAAGGCACTGGTTGGCTCACAAGGTTTTTCAACGAGATATTGAGGTCAAAGAAGATGCCGGAAGAATGGAGGAGAAGCACCCTAATACCGATTTATAAGAATAAGGGGGATATACAAAGCTGCGCCAATTACAGGGGGATTAAACTCATGAGTCATACTATGAAGTTATGGGAAAGGGTGATTGAGCGGAGACTAAGAAAAGAAACCAACATTTTAGATAATCAATTTGGTTTTATGCCCGGAAGGTCGACCATGGAAGCAATCTACTTGTTGCGGCGTTTGATGGAGCAATATCGGAGGGATCAAAAGGACCTACACATGGTTTTCATTGACTTGGAGAAGGCGTACGATAGGGTACCCAGAGAGATTTTGTGGAAAGCTCTGGAGAAGAAAGGGGTTAGAATTGCCTATATTCGTGTTATCAAGGACATGTATGAAGGAGCTATGACTAGTGTGAGAACACATAGTGGGTCCACAGAAGATTTTCCTATAACTATAGGACTACACCAAGGGTCAGCTTTGAGCCCTTATCTGTTTACCTTGGTCTTAGATGTACTCACGGAACACATTCAAGAGCCAGCACCGCGATGTATGCTGTTTGCAGATGATATTGTCCTAGTGGGTGAGTCCAGAGAAGAGCTAAATGGGAAGGTGGAAACTTGGAGACAAAATTTAGAAGCGCATGGCTTTCGTTTAAGCAGAAGTAAGACAGAATATATGGAGTGCAAGTTCAGTAAAAGGCGGAGCACTACTAACTTAGAGGTAAAAGTTGGGGACAATGTCATACCACAAGTTACTCGGTTTAAGTATCTTGGATCCATTATACAAGAAGATGGGGAGATAGAGGAAGATGTAAACCACCGGATTCAAGCAGGATGGTTGAAATGGAGGAAAGCTTCGGGTGTGTTATGTGATAAAAAGGTACCACTCAAGTTAAAAGGAAAATTCTATCGTACCGCGGTTAGACCAGCGATGTTGTATGGGACTGAGTGTTGGGCGGTCAAAAGCCAACACGAGAATAAACTAAGTGTAGCTGAGATGAGAATGTTGAGATGGATGAGTGGCAAGACTAGGAAATATAAGATCAGGAATGTTACCATCAGAGAGGGAGTTGGGGTGGCACCTATTCCAGAAAAGATGGTTGAATCTCGACTTAGATGGTTTGGGCATGTATGGAGGAGACCTGTAGATGCCGTGGTAAGGAGAGTTGATCATATGGAGGGAAGCCTAGTTGTTAGAGGCAGAGGAAGACCTAGAAAAACTATAGGTGAAACTATTAAGAAGGATTTAGAGGTGAATGGTTTCACTATAGATATGATTCACGACAGACCACTATGGCGTCGTTTGATCCATGTAGCCGACCCCACCTAGTGGGATAAAGGCTTGTTGTTGTTGTTGTATTCAAACCAAATCATCACCGTAAATATGCAATAAGCAATCAACCTTAAATTCAGAAAAAAAGTAACTGTATTAAAATAAAGGGAGAAAAAGACAAGAATTATATAATACACCTCGAGGAAACTACTCAAATATATACCATATCCCATCCCATACTGCAATAATTCTAGAGAAACATATATATCTCACATAAAAAAACTAACCATACCAATGTGGCAAATTGGTTAGAATGTAGGGTCCATACAAAATTATCTTTATTCAATTCATCATAACCAGTTTCGTTTGGTTGCAAAAATTATCTCATTTACAATTTTTTCATTGTAAATTAACAAATTGTAACTTTTTTTCATTTTAACAAAAATTTGTGTGCTGTGATTTTTTCTGCATGAACTTGTATTGTAGTTGTGTAATTTCAACTATGTCTATAAGTTTACTTATTTAATGTCTTAGGTATCAACTTAAATTTATGACTTTATATACTAGTTCATTTTGAAACCAAACACTCAAATTAGATAATTCACGAATTAATCAATTCTATATTGTCCGATTCGTAAATTTGAGGACAACCAAACGGCCCTAGTAATTGCCATTTTAGAATGTCTATATTTTTTGCCAAAAAAAAGTAGACTTACTCCTTTGCTGAATAACACAGTTAGTTTCCAAAAATTCGAATCAAACACAAGCAGATATGAAATAAAATTCAATCAAATAATCTCCTTTTCAGCATAAAAATGAGCAACAAACCTGGAATTCAGAAATATTCTGAAGGAAAAATTAGGCTTAAATTATGCCAACAAAAAAGAGAGGAGGAAATAGCAGATTGTAAACCTAATTAATTGACAGTAAAGTAATATAAGGAATAAAAGTTGAAAAGCATAGAGAGAGGGGATAAAAATTCCAATCAAACACAAGCAAAAATGAAATAGAATTCAATCAAATCATCTCATTTTCAGCATAAAATGAGCAATTAAACCTGAAATTCAGAAAAAATCTGAAGGATAACTCGGATCAAAATTATGTCGAAAAGGGGGAAATGGCATGATGAAATTTGTAAACCTAATTAATTGACAGTAAAGTAATTGAAGGAATAAAAGTTGAAAAGCATTAAGAGAGAGGGGTAAAAATTCTAATCAAACACAAGCAAAAATGAAATAGAATTCAATCAAATCATCTCATTTTCAGCATAAAATGAGCAATTAAACCTGAAATTCAGAAAAAATCTGAAGGAAAACTCGGGATCAAAATTATGTCGAAAAAGAGAAATAGCAAGAGGAAATTTGTAAACCTAATTAATTGACGGATAAGCAATTGAAGGAATGTAAGTTGAAAGAGGAAAGCGTAATACATACAATCTCTGTTGGCTTATTGTTTTGATTTGATTCTGCCATGATCGAAGAATTTGAAAAATTGTATTGAGAGGTTTAAGAATAATAATGAAAATATCTTTTTTCGGTTTTTGTTCTACATATATGTGACTGGGTTAAAGAATATAGATGTGGGGTGGGGTGGGGTGGGGGTGGGGTGGAGGAGGTGGGTTTGGAAGTCGGCACGAATGTCGGTGTAATGGATGGCTGTGTGAGAAACTTACGCGCGAGTATTGGGCTCCTGTCTGACATAATAATTTATTTCACTCCTTTTTTTTTTTTTTTTTTTTTTTTTTTTTGTAAAGTCCCATTTGTATGATAGAAAACACGTTATTGTATATTTAAGTTCTATTTGATAATAATATAAAAAAATATATTTAATTAAATAAAAAATTAAAAAATAAATTAAAGAATGTGATAAGTCTTTATTTCATACTTATTTTATAAGTAATTATCTTTCATCTTTTAAATTTTTTGTAAGAATTTTTTCTTCCCCATTCACCAAAAAACATTTCTTCATAAAAAAGTCATAAAGTAAAAAGACAATTCACCACATGGCTCAACTTATTTTTTAATTTTTTACAAAAATAAAATGTTTTTGTTTTTGTTTTCCATGTTGTTAATCAAACGAATCTTTAATGTATTGTATACTTTTTTTTATTTAATTGATAACATAATATTTGTATAAAAAAATTATACAAAAATTAAGTAAGTTTGGTACTACTATGAAAAAGTGAGATTTTAAATCCAATCACTTTATTGACTCACCTACTAGTAGGTATAGTAATTAGAGTTTTTACTTGAACGATTTCACATGATAAAATAAAATGATTATCTTTTGTTAATACGAACATAATATGTGCAAATACAACACTATGCAACATACATATTATTTTTTTTGTCCTAATGGACATGTCCGAGTATCAAAGTTTTTCTCTCATTTAAAGACAACAAGAAACGATTAATATGACTAAAGGTAATAAAGATGACACAACTCTAATTTTGTGTTATTTTATTAAAAAAATTTGATACTAGGCCTCGTCTTAAAAAACTCTAGGCACGTGAATCTCATGGGGGAGGCAAGGAATTTTAGTATGTCGGTGAAATTATAAAATTAGCCTTCACTCTTTAAAAATTTATAATATATATTAATGCTAACATATGAATTTAAACCTGTGATATTTGTGGTCCTCAAAAATAAACCCAATGACATTAACATAGAAAACATGAATTTTTATCACTTTACCAATACAACTAGGTGTGATTATTTTATTTTGAAATTTATTTATAAGTAAAAAATTATTAGGTCTCATATTGTACACACACCATCGAGTCTATTAAAAACTATTAAAGCTCCTAAAAAAAAACACTTGATTTGTGTGAAAAGTTAAAAAATAAATTGACTCACGTCATGAGATACTCTCGATTTCATACTCGTTTTTATGAGTAGATGTTATACATCCTTCATTATTTTCTGTAAATTTTTTTTTCCTTAACCCCCGAAGAGTTTTTTTCCACAAAAAAGTCATAAAATTAGAAGTCATCTCATCATATGACTTAACTTATTTTTCAATTATTTACAAAAACTAACTATTTTTATTTTTATTATTTTTTTTCATATTATTATCAAAGTGATGAAAAAATAATTTTTTTCAATAATTTTCATTTTATCCAACCTTCAAATCCATTAATATGATTCCAATTCCTGGGCCGGGCTAAAAGGTCAAAAGTCAAATAAGCCCAGCCAAGAGCCTAGTATTTTCGTACTGTGTTAGCCCATTAACAAATAAGTTAACACGGCGTCGTTTTGTAGTTGAAAACTTTTCGCCAAAACCCTAATTTGTATATCTTCCTCTTCCTTCCTCCGCCGTATCACTCTCTCTCCAGCTTTCTTCTCTCTGCATCAACTATTTTCAGGTCTGTTTACTCTCTCTCTAGATTTGTATGTATGTATGTATAAGGGATAAAGAATTGCGCTGCTGAGATTTAAGATGTTTTGTGCATTGTTGATATTGCATTTGGTACATGTTACGACCTAGTTTATGTATATTATACCATTGATTTGTGGCCTTTATTTTGTTCGTATTTTGATGTCCTAAATTAAGAATCAGTTTAATGTATAAAATTTCACCATAGAAACATATTTATATATATATGTGTATATTCAATGATTTTGTTGAATTAATAAAGTATTATAGCCGTTCAGTTTTTTAGCGTCTAAATGCTGAATGCCGAACTCTTGATAATAAACCTGTAAATGTTGTTTGATTGAGTTTATTTGACTCTGAGTGCTCGTGTGGTTCGAGTTTTAATTTGCTCATGGAATCTTAAAATGATAAGTTTACCTTAGGAGTTATATGTTCATGTCAACGGGTGGAATAATAAGTTGTGAGGTTCAGATTTTTCATGCGAAATTACCATTTTAGATTTCAGGATCCAACCAAACGAGCACAGAAGGGTAAATATGTGTCATTTGACTAGTTTACCCTTATTGTTAACATATGTATTAATATTCATAAAGAAAATGACAAGGGCAACACTGGGATGAACTTTTTAAGCAATTCAGCAAGGAGCTTGCCCCGTGATGCTAAATGTTTTGAATTTTAATGATATTCAGCATTATGAGAGGGTAAAACAAACATCATTCAAACAAAAATCATTTGTACCACTTTACGCTGAATATTTCTCCATTCCGCATGAATTGGTAAAAACAAACACTCCGTTAAGAGAGTTAATTTGGATCCAGGATTCTTAATTCGGGACGGAGTGAGTATGATATCTCACGCGTTTGCTTGTTGCTGGTTAAAGACTCATGTGTTTTTTAACAAAATGCTGAATTAGTTTGATGTCTTTTTCTCTGTATATGCTTGTTTAAGAATGTGGAAACTGCTCACACTTCTGTGCTGGAGATTCAATAATGAACATTTTGCATCTATATTGCTATCTCCAATTCTCCATCCCAAATTAAGACTGATGTCTTTTATGTGGGACACCCCAATTTAAATGATGCATTTCATTTTCAGGACATAATTTACCAAATGTCATGATAGTAAATATAGGCATTATCAACCATTGACTATGTGAATTGTGAAATTAGTGTAATATGGTATTGAGAAAGTACAATGTATCAGTTCATAATTACGCAAGTTTTTCTTGAATGTGAGTTCTATTCTGTTCTCGTCAAGAATTATGGGAAATAATCATTCTATTTAATGAAGTGAGTAGTGAATTGAATTGAAGATTACATACCCTTTTTTTAAGTATATTTAATTTGAGGGAGTATTTGATTGGGTGTTATCAAATTCAGGCGTTTTTAGAATTTTGAAAAGTCCGCCAAGATGCAGAACGATGAAGGACAGAACATGGATCTTTACATCCCCAGGAAATGGTACATCATTTTGTTTCTGGTTTAAATATAATTATGAAGTTTATGAAACGGAATGAATGGGAGTGACTTACCAAGATTATTCTGTTGATGTAGCTCTGCCACAAACAGGCTGATCACTTCAAAGGATCACGCATCTGTCCAGCTCAATGTGGGTCATTTGGATGTGGATGGCCGATATACCGGCCAGTTCTCTACTTTTGCACTCTGTGGTTTCGTTCGAGCCCAGGTAGCTTTCACTTATCTATTTGGAGCATTAACGAGAAACCTCGTATCTAATAGCATATTCATATTTGTGCCCTTAGCAGACCTTTTCGTACCCCGTAACTCCATAGTTAAGAGTCCATGTTTGACTTTTACAATTTAAAGAATGCACTAATTTCATCCCAATCGATGGTTTTGACCACCCTTGTTTTCCCCACTATGAGTATTGTTGGTATGCTGGTTATGTTCTAGAAAGGAATGGTTGACTCTTCAATTTGGATGGAGAGAGGTACTACGAATTGGTAGCTGTGGCTTACCTGTTTCATAAATTTTTTAAATTGTTTCAATTGGATCGGATTTTGAAATATGAGAATGTGATTAATAAATGTATCAGAGGTGGATCCACTATGTTAAGGACCTGATTAACAAATGTACCTTGTAGGGAAGTTTTTATGGTTAAAGGTTGATACTGATCTGATTACTGAACATTTAAGGGATTTGATCATCTAGGCCTCTAGGGTAGCAATTTTTTATCTGGACTCTTTTCTTTGTAATCAAAACAGTTCTGTTTCTTAGTTTTATGCCTTCAGTTCCTCAATTTACATATTTCATCTGATTTAGATAAGATATTCATCTGATTGTATAAAATTTTGTTTTTCAGGGAGATGCTGACAGCGCTCTTGATAGGCTCTGGCAGAAGAAGAAAGTCGATGCCCGACAATAGAGTTATCGTTTGATTCCGTATTTCTTCAAGTAGTTCTCGTAATTTTGACTTTCAGTGGATTTTGTTTAGTTTTGATTATGGATTTTGTTAAATTTGATCAGGAAAATGAATGATGTTATATTATGGCATGATTTGATATTTAAGAATTTTCAAGTAGAAATACTGAATTCCATTTTTCAAGTTTTAAGCTTCTTGGTATTCTTTGTGAGCTTGCTTTATATTTGATGACATTCTTGTTTTGCATTACATTAGCAACTTGTAAAAAAGCCCTAATTTCAATATAATTGGCGGTCAAAGTTATAACTTGAATTATATTTTGAAATTTGGCACACATTATATTCTAAAATACATATTATGGGAGGCAAAAAATCAAATTTGGACTAATCCGCATAAAATTATTAATTTTGACTTTAAAGTGTGATCATCAATTTGAGACGGATATATTTATCATACCAATATATACGCGGCACACAAGATGTGTATTGCATAATATGAATCTTATTATTCTCAATAGTTAAATTGTTTTGAAAATCTTTTACAATAATGGAATTATGTTTTGAGTGGTTCAACTGACTAAGGTGCGGTAATTTTTTATTCTACATGACAATAATTCAATTAAATTACTTACATTTTTTAGAATAAGGTGCCGATTAAGATAAAAAAGATATAGAAAATCTTTTACAATAATGGAATTATGTTTTGAGTGGTTCAACTGACTAAGGTGCGGTAATTTTTTATTCTACATGGCAATAATTCAATTAAATTACTTACATTTTTTTGAATAAGGTGCCGATTAAGATAAAAAAGATATAGAAAATACTATTAGAGATGATTTCTCTTAACTTTTCTATTAACACATTTATATTGTCAAATAGAATAATTTTTTTCTAAAAGTACCATGACACTTATTATATAAATAATTCTTTAGAAGAAGCCATTGGAAATCCTTAGAAAATTACTGCTAGACCCTCATTCTTTTTAATACAAGCAATACACGAATACATTTGATGGAGGATGGGACCGGGCTCCCAGGACTCGAATTATAGTGAAATGGGAGATAATCCAAGACTCTTGCCAACTTTGCTACACACCAAATATTACACCCTCACTTTTCATTTCCTAATCTATACCACCGAATTTTGGGGGTTTTCCTATTTAACATTTTTACCATATATTACCTTTTGTTTTTTTTGAACAAAAGAAATTGTATTGTACGGGACTTGAACGTGCGAACTTTGGATTAAAAAAGAATGCCTTAACATTATTAGTTAATAACTTTTTCATTTTAACTTATATATTTACATGCATAAAAAGAGAGTGTGCACACGTATCACATGTACTTTCATATCTAGTACATTGAGAGAAATATTTAGTTTCGAAACCTTAATCTTGGTGTCATAAAGATAAACAGCGAAAACCTTTTTAATAATACTAAATTCGGAACACACGTGATTCTTATACTCGTTTATATGCAAGCATATATCATCAATAAAATGGAAAAAAAACAAAACAAATGGGTGTTGCTTTAATGGTGAAAGGTATTTTTATTAATCAAAGATTCCTGGGTTGAACAAGCAACTTTATATTTTTTTAATTAAAATAAATAATAGGGATAAGTAAGAAAACAATAAATTTAATGTTATAACCGTCGTGTTAGCTAGAATAGCTGCCAAAAAACAAAAAAACAAAAAAAAAACCTGTCGTGTACACTCATATAAAGAATAAGCCCAAAATTACAATCTATAGGGATAAATTATTCTTTATATATATATATAAATATAATATTATCACATAAATAATGGGATTTGAACGTCTTCAAGTGTTCTGTAAGTTTTGATAGATAAATCATATTTGTCAATTCACTTTTATACAAAAGTTAAACTCTAAAAATAATATGTTCCAATGAGATATTTATAAACTTTAGTGTAAGACTTCAAAGAACCAATAAGAAAACAACACATATTATATGTCATTTTTTCATGAATATTTTGTAAATAGTTTTATAAACACAAATGTGGTGTTTGGTTAATGTTTCTAGACAAGTTTTCTAGACAGGTTTTTAAAAATTTGGTGTTTGGTTGAATGTTTTGAGTTAGAATTTTTATGTTGAAAAGTGAATTTGGTTTTGTTTGACTTTTTTTTAACCAATGAAAAAAACGCATAAAAAATTTCTAAAAATAGTCACAATTGATCTTATTTTATAGATCTCGATTAGTAGGTTTCAAATATATATTTTTTATTATTTTTTGATTTTTGGATTTAAAGTTATGGCGTTTTAAAAAAAAATTTAGAGAGAGAAAGTGTAGTGAAATAAATTTTGAGAAGTGTGAAAGTAGAGTTGATTTTAAATTGTGTTTTGAGAAAATTTTTTAAAATCTTATTCAAAAATAACAACCAAACACAACCAAAGCAATTTGGTTTATAGGTCTTGATGAGTAAATTTTCAAATATATAATTTTTATTTTTAAATTAAAAGTTTAAGAGAGAGAAAATTGATATGGCAATATAAATTGGGGATGTATTTTACATATCAATTTTATACAAAACTAAATTTTTACACAAATATTAGAGCACTTCATATTTTACATAGGCTCTATATGCACTCAACCTTACTTGGCTTCTCTCCATTATCTTTTAGTCCATTTTCGTCAAATGGGATTTAATTCGATAGTTAAATGGATGAATTATAGTATGGGATCTAATTCGATAGTTAAATGGATGAATTATAGTATGAAAATTGATAGAGATAATTTTCATAATGAGTAAATCACTTCCACACAAGTTGCTGATATGTTTATAATGCCAATTAATATTAATCGCTTTGGTGATTTTCGTAACAAGCTGAAGGTGTGTTGTCATCAACCCCATCAACTTGAAGGGGCGGGGGGGAATTGAACCATATCACTTGAACCATATCACAACTAACCAGATTACTCATATCATTATATGTTTGTTATATTGTATTTTAATTACCTATTGGTCACTCTAGGTACTTATATAACATAATACAGACTGCTTTTATTCTTGTAATCTAGTTTTATTAATCTCATATTGAACTTCTACACTTTTTTAGGGCGCTCATTCGAAGACGCTTATTATATTATGACTCTGGCATACATCCAAAACTAGCAGTTTGATGGCATTTTGGGCATCTTGATGGCTGGAACAGTAGTAAGCTCTTAGTGGTTGGTATTTTTTCCCATTTTTCTCGAGTAGCCTTCGCTCATCAAGCCGTTCCACTTAGCTAGTCCCATTGCTTCAATGCGGAAACTACTGGTTTGGGCCAATTATTCCCAACATAAATTTATGTTGAAGTGATTGAAAGTGTAAGCATTTACACAGGAGTACAAGACCAAGTTCAAATCCCATCCATGCCCCTCATGCCACTACCAATGTGATGTATTTTTGCATGTTAGACGAATTATAACGCAGCAATATTATAAAAAAAATTATTTTTGACGTCATTTATTGGCGGTTGCTACTGTATCATATATTTTTTAGTTTTATATCAAAATTCTAGATTCGCTACTGAATATGCGAGTTTGTTCTTGTGGAAAGAATCATCCTTACTCAGGCTAGCAAATGCATCAAATATTTCTTCGCCTAGTGTAACAACATATCTAAAAGAATAAGGTATTTGGTCTACACTCTTAAATTTGTCTGTTTTTGCACTTCTGCTTTTAAAGTTCTACTGATCTTATTTTTATCTTCAAAATTTAAGCAACATTGACAACTTTTTTGGACGAATCCATGTGCCATGTGGATATTTTCTCTAAAAAAGTTTGTGAGAATTTAATTTTAAATAAAGTGAGACACGATTTAGACTTTAAAACAAATGAAACTTTAAAAAAATAAAGTGAGAAAAAAGGTAAATTAACATCATAAAGGTAAAAAAATTACCCAACATAAATAAATAAAAGAGAAAATAATTGTAAAGCGTGTCACCAAATCTACCCAATATATATTAAAATAAATATCTATCAACTCCATCAATTGAAAATAAGAATATTTTGAGAGAGATTATAAAACTCCAGAAAGTCCATTGTTCAAGGTGCCGGAGGAGTCTCAAATTGGATATTACATGTAAAATTATATTTTATATTTATAAAGAAATAATTTCACACGTGTGAGAATAAGATTCATTGTTAATATAATTTTTGATACTAAATATTATTTGATACTAAAAATTACTAGTTTAAGTAGTTTCGTTTTTGAATTTGCTACGAGTATACGTTGTCTAGCTTTTTTTTTTTATTTGCTCTTATTTTTTAGTTATAATTGCAACCACAAAAATAATTTATATTGTATGATTTTAAAGTGTTTTACAGTATTATAATATTACACACGCATTCAACAACGGAGGGAATGTGGACTTAGTGGGGGCTTGCCCCCATTTGGATTGAATCTTTTTTTCTGTAAGTACAATAATATATTGATTTTTATGTAAACATTTATAATTTGATGTTACATTTGTAAGGTCTCAAAACTTTGGGAATAAAACTATAATTGTTTGTAGTTTGAAAAAAGAAGAGCTTTATTACATTGGTAATGGTAGTATTCCAGAAAGCACAGAAAGCACATAACCGAACATAACATTCAACGCTTTAGAATATGAAGGCTTGAAGAGGGATTTTGTACCTTGTATATATATATATATATATTTGATATCTCTTTTTATAATAGATATTTTTGGTTAGATATTTTTTTGTGTCATACATGTTTAATATTTAAATATATATATATACATATATTGTTGTGTTATATGTATTGTATTCTTTCTTTTAGTTTTTTTCTTAGTGCTAGTTAAGTCTCCACTAAATTAAAATCTTGACTTCACTATTACACACATTGCGTATATTTTAGGAACCAGTAGAAATTAAATATACTCTAATTCCATCAATTGAAAATAAGAATCTTTCGAGAGAGATTAGAAAAGTACTCTAGGTATAGTGTAGTCCATTGTTCGAAGATGCCGGTGGATTCTCAAATTGGACATTGCATGTAAAAATATATTTTAGATTTATAAAGAATTATTTAATTTCACAAGAAGTGTACTAAAAAAATAAATTCACAATTTACTATTCTCTCTATTGAGTATGAGATTCCTTGTTAATCCACCACTTCATTTAACTTAATTTTGATACTAAGCAACATAGTGTACTTAATAAAAAATTTATAATCCGAGTTTAAGAAGGTAGTACCATTTTTTTTATAATACAACTTATTGGTAAGGGTCAAGTATTCAAAGGAAGCTAGGGAGTTATAAGTCGAATTGTTGTCCTTTTACAACTTAAAACACATTTTAATTATCTGTGTAATCCCAATCATTTGGTAATTAATTAATACCATTTTTTGGGAGTATCATATTAAAGATTCCATTAAAGTGATAGTATATATCCCATTTAATAAATTGGAAGAACAATTAGACCTAATATAACTTCCTACTGTTTTGTCATTAATTAGAAAAGAAGTCATGAACATAAACCCTAGAAAATTAGATTAGTTAGGAACAAAAAATTTCAAATTAGCTAGTTGGTTGGTGTGCTAATTAACCATATCTTCAAAGTGAAGTAATTTTATAATTAATCTTGTAAATGAAATAGAGCCTTTCATTATTCTCGGTTTCATTTATAATATTAAATTTTATAGTCATAAAATTATTGAGATGATTTTCAAAATTACGATTTTTTTAATACAATTTTCTATAATTCAAGACCAAAAATGGGAAAAATATTTATGTATTTGTATGAATTGCATATTTGTTTTGTAATGAGCCAAAATATCTCACATCAGTAGTGTAATAAAAAGATCCATGGTATATATGTTGGAATAATGAACCTAACTTACAATTTGAGTTAATTATTTTGGGAAAAAATCCGGATAGTTACATATGGTATCAGAATTTTCTTCACAATACGAATTAACTTCTTAATTGGTATCAACCTATACAGCTATTGATTTGGGAATGTAAATTTTGTATGACCTTCAATCTGACCTTTGGTTGGTATATCATGAGAACTTGGTGTGTTACACTCTAAAATGAAGGGCATTTTAGTCATTCCATTATAAAATGAAATTTAAGCCATTTAAAAATATAAAGATTTAAATTGTTGCTTGGTCTAATAGGCATCCAAAGCTGGAGCAGTTTATGATCACCACCCTTATCTAATTATTTGTTTAGTTAGGTGCCAAAAGCTAACTAATATGATTTTTTAAAAGACATACATTAGTAGAACTATCAAGAGTGGCTTAGTGGTAGTGCACTTGATTCAGCTTTAAATTTGACTTAGAGTTCTCCAAGTCGAGTTCCAACAGCTACAAATATACCCTGGCAATCAGTGGTTGGCCATTGTTTTATAAGTGGGAATTACAAGGGGGAATAGTTAAGGTGTACACAAATTAGCTTGGACGCTTTATGGCAAAAACCCCAAAAAACTTACACTAATAAAAGTGAAAGAAGATTAATTTTACTACTGTAACTGCTGAAACTCAAACTTGTAAACTCCATTTTTGTGTAGAATTCATTTATTATTGAAACAACCCACAACCCACATGTTTAATTAATTAATCTGTAATAGTTTAAGAGGTGAAATATGCATATTCTTTGAGCAATAAACCTTACCAAATGTGGGCCAAGTTGAGCCCAGGCAAGGCAATAATATACTCTTTAGGTAAAGAGTTAAAAGATGGGCCAGACTTAGAGTCCTGAAATATCAGTCAACATACTCACATAATATTATTTTCCAACATTTTTCCTTTTTAATTAAAAAGATTTTTAATTCTCTTCAATGTTGTCCCCAAAGAGAGGGAGATGATTAAATGCATGACTTCAATTATAAATCTAATATTAGTATGCAAGTTTTGCTGTGTTTAATGTGTAAGATAAGAAGATGATATATCTCTAATTTTTTGTTTAGCGTTAATCAATATTAAGTGTTGTGGTAGATTATTTATCGTATTATGGTCTCTTACTCTACCAAGAAAGTGATTGGACAATCTCACCTAGAACGTATGATTATTTTATCATGTCCGAATGAAATTACGTTATCCTCTATGATATGTAAAATGCTCCTCTAGAGTTTTTTCTTTCCTTTTCCTTTTTTTTAATACTTGAGATCTCGCTTTCATATATAAAGATTAAGCTTTACCACCATTTTCTCTTTCATCATGTTTTGAACCCGGAATCTATATGTTTATTGCTGGTAAAAGAATTCAAGATTCAGGGCTCTCAAAAGTTTGTATTTAAACAAGCCTAATCCATATTACTATAAAAACCAAACACTCATTCCAATCGATAAATGATAATGTGTCATATTTTTAAAACACCTATTTTATCAATTTATTTATTTAAAAAAAAGCAAATTTTCTTGTAATAAGATTCAAACTCTACTTTTATGATAGACTTATTGTTAACCGCTAAAAAATTTGTCATTTATTTTAAAAAAAAATCTTCAAAATTATATGTGAGATTTCACACTAGTAAATTAGTACTGAGAGTAATGCTAAATAATTAACATATTATACATTTTTTTTATACAAATAATTATTACCAATCAAATAAAAATAAAAACAAACAACATATCTATAGTACAAGATAAAGCACATGTGATGTGATTGCAACAAAAAAAATCCATAGGCCAAGAACGCATTTACTAGGTCTAACCCAATGGTTATTTTTGGCTTAGAATGAAAGGTAAAAAAAAGAAGAGAAAATATGAAATTATGTATATGCCTCTTTTTCTCTCTAAAATCTAAATATCTTCCTCTTACTCCTCTCAACCCATTTCAACTTTTCTTTTACCTTTTTTTTTCATATATATTTGATTTAATCAATATGTGAAATCAAAATGAGTTTCCCAAAAGAAATATTAAAATGAAGTTGGTCTCGCACTATTTCAAAAACTATGGATTTGAGCCGAAATAGTTTTTAGTTTTCAAATCATTACTTGCTTTATGTTGTGAAGATTTTTTTTTTGAACAACTTGCACTTGGAAGGATTCGAATACGGGATTTTCAAATCGGTAATTTTCATTCTTTCCAGAATGACTTTTCGCGGGTGGCGGAGTTAATTAAGAACTTTTTTGAAGGGAGTAAGCTTAATAATACTAATATCATTTTTCATAAATTAAAAAAGAAAAATTAGTACTATTATTATTTTTGTTTAAAATTAGGGGTAAGATTAATACTATTTGGCTCCGTTTGATAAGAAGATGGAAAATGGTATAGGAAAAACAATGTATTTTTGTGAGAAGTTGGAAAAATGTATTTTTGTGAGAATTTGAAAAATAAGTTGAGTGATATGGTGAAATATTTTCACAAAACATAAAGGATGATAAATGACATCTAATCATAAAAATGACCATGAGATGTAGAGTATTTCACAACATACCTTAATTTATTTTCTATCTTTTCACACAAATTAATTAGTATTGCTATCATTTTTCATACTATTAACAGACGGACCCTTAGTAAACCCTTATAAATTAAAGAGGGGAAAAGCGTAACTAATATACATATATTTTCATTTTTTAAAAGTAATTATAAATGTAAAGTTGTAAATTTTAAAACTTTAGGTAGGCAATTGCCCCCTTTTACTTGGTAGTGGCTTTGCCTTTAGTTAAAAATTGAGTTCAATGATCTTGATTAAAGGTTGAAAAAAAAAACTTTTAGTTAAAACTCGAACCATTTACTTCGTGCACACTTACTTAAAATTGATGATAATTATTGATATAACATTTAAGTACGATGTTTAATATAAAACTGATAAGCAAATAAGATTTAAAACAAAAGTTCTATAGAGCAACACAAAAATTTTATAATTAACAAATTTGTTTTACATAACATAGGCATTTTACATTACATTTTGCCATAGCATTTCAAGACTACTCCACAAAGAAAAAGAAAGTGTAAGAAACCCTTTAGATTTGCTCTTAATACTAACATATTTCAGTCTATTTTTTAGTGCCCAAAGGATATTAGGAATAATGCCAATAATTGCATTTTTTTGCTAGAAAAAGAGTTGAGTTTTTCTATTATTTTTTGGTTCTTCAACTAATCAAATTTTATTGGCGATGGTTAATTAAAAATTATTTTTCAAGAAGAAAAAAAGTCAAAAAGGTGTATAACATCTCACTCAGGGGCGGAGCCACGTGGGGGGCCCCACCTGGACTTTTTGGAAATTTTTAGAGAGTACAGGGGTCTATGTGTGGGAAGGGAAAGTTTAGGGGCCATTGTGTGATTAGTTGAAAAGTTTAGGGTCAGGGGATGTAATTTCGGCTAAGCGGGCTGTGTTTTGTGCGCGCGGGGTTTTGTGCAATTAGCATTATAAGTTTTGTGCGCGCGGGGTTTTGTGCAATTAGCATTATAAGTTCAGGGTTTAAGTTTGTAATATGTTAAGTTTTCACTTTTTTTTCATGATTGATCCAGAAGTTTTTTACTACTTTTTTTTTTTTTTTTTTTTTTTCTGAAATACAGTTTTCATTTTTTTTTTATTATATATCAAAAGATATTTCAAAATATATAATTAATTTTAGTATATCGTTTCTAACTTTTTCGAAATATCGAAACAGAATGAAGAAGTATTTTAGTAAAAAATTGGTTTGTAAACATAATTATTGAATTTGATTTGACTTAAATTTTTTTTGGCCCCCCCTGAAAATAATTCCTGGCTCGGCCACTGATCTCACTAATCACTTATATCTTTCTCCAACTTTTCATAAAATTTAATGGAATACACTTATTCTAATTACACTAATGAAATACACTATTTATATTAATAAAAATTAACTGCACTATTTTTTGGCATGTGGATGATTTGTACCAAAATGTAAATATAGCATAAAAGTAAATTTCAGTATTTTTACTTAAATGTTAGTCAAACACATTATATTGCATTTTTTTGCAACTAAACCCTTTTGCAATATTTAGAGATAATTAAATACACTCAAATTGGAGATAGTATAACATGTGTATATATATATATATTTCATATCACCTTACTGGACGGCGCACACATAACCTAGAGTAGTAGTCAATAAAGCATATAATGGTAGATGATATTATTTTTACAAGGCTCACAATACTCAATATTGTTATTAGATTTATAAGATTATATGATACAATTATTGAAAGTCAGGTATTGTTATTTAATTGAAGTTAAATATTATTTTTTCAATATTTACGAGAAATCACATTTTTATTTTTTTTAATTTTAAAGTAAGTGAACCAAATGTTTTAACTTTTTGCAATGAAAGATTTTAGACAAAATATCATATTATTTTTTTCATAGTGCCAAAGACTCGGATATATCCTAATTATAAATGTTATAGATGAACCCAAGTACCTTTGTTATAAGCTTTTGCCGTAAGTCTTGGGGTCAACTAAATTTAGGTCTTGGGGTCACACGTTTATCACGACTTTGACGACGACTAAAGAGACGCTAAAAGACAGTTGATTTGAATAAAGGATTCATCATGCGTGGGGTCCAAAGATGACGTCATTTAAACTTTACCATTATTTAACTTAAATTTTAATTTAATTTTCCCATATTTTTTTTAATAAACGAATAAGTGACGTATGGATACATCTCGTGTTCGTATTCATGTTCAGCCTTAGAGAAAGAGGAGGGGAGAGAGAATTAGGCAGATATATCTCGTGTTCGACCTTAGAGGAAGAAGAGGGGAGAGAGAATTAAGCTTTCTAATGTCCGAAGCCATGTTTCTTGGTAACTTTGCTTAATCCCCGATGCTAATTTCCATACAAGTTTGATTGGTAATATAATTGTTTGTATAAAGAATTTTACAATTTGTTAACATATTTTGCACTTACATGTATTCTTTATAAGATAGAATAACTATTAATTGAATTACTAAGAATGGCCTAGCGGATAGTAATACTGAGATTAGTTTTGAGTCTGACTCTCCAAGTTGAGTGATAGCAATTGCAAAAAGATTTAATGGCCAACGTTTTTACTCCCGCACAAGTAAATACTAGTAAAGGTACATAAAAATTGATTCGGACTTTACATGAAAAAAAAAAAAAAACTCTAATTAAAAGTCCCACCAGCAACATATTTTGAAGTGCGAAGTGATAAATGGTTTTCTTATAGCATCAAACGCAACTGACCTCCTAATACTTGAAGTGAGCTATATTATATTTTTAAATATTAATGATATTATCCATTTTTATGTTCAAGACAAAATGTTGGAGTTTTTGTGTATTTAAAGAAAAATAAAACCAAGACAAGGTGATTTAATGTGATGTGATGGTTGATGTGATGTTATCCCAAGTCCCACATAGGAGAGATATAAAACCTTTCATGGGTTTATATATGGAAGAATTTGCTTAAGGGCTTGAGCCCTTTGGGCATTAGACTTTTGTGCTATTGGGTGAGGACTTGGATGAATGTGATTCACCACACGCGCGCCGACCGACCGACCGACCCGGCCCGGTCTCGGTCTCGGTCTCGGGCTTTGGGCTTGTCTTGCGTAGTGTATTATCTTTTTATACAAAATACATTTAAAGAATTTTATTTATTAAATAAAAATTAAAAAATGGGACAAGGCTCAATTATTTCCCTCCGTGTTTTCTTGCACGCTCCCATGATTTCCTCCAACACGCTCCTCTACTTTCCTCCATGTTTTCTTGCGGATTTTCCGGAAAGGTGTTTGTTTGTCTCAACGCTTTCCCCTTTAAACGGATCTAAAATAGCTTTCAAAAATATACACTCGCAGAGAACAAAACGAAGAGAGATCTATCTACAAAAATATTTTCCGGCAGAAAAATTTTTAGCCTCCGGCGGTATAAAAAAAATTCGATCCCGAGCAATTAAAAGAGTGTTATTGTCGAGCGGTTGAATAAGTGCAAATCAATCGTACAGAGGGTATCTGGGCTGTTTCATCCTGGGGACGGCGTGGCATAATCTGAACTGCTAGCACAATTCCGGGCAGAGCCGCGAAACGTCTTAAAGAGAGCGACTTAGTCCGCGACTCAACCCGGTGTACTCTCTACCTTATTTATTTTAGATTCAGCAGTACATTATTTTCAACAATTTTAAGACGATTTCTATTCTGCTATTTTTGTATAACTGTTGTCATGGCTAATGAACATAATCAAGCTGCTGCTTCTGGCTCATTGAATAAACCCTTTAAATTTGAGGGTCTGCACTTTAGGAGGTTTAAACAAAAAATGTTTTTTTACTTAACTCTTAAGAAAGTGGAATCTACTTGTGTTTCTGAAAAACCCACTTTCCTTAATCCGATTTCTGAGGCAGATCATAAGACTCTCAAAACTTGGGAAGACAATGATTATGCTTGCAGAAATCTGATCTTGAATGCTCTTCACGATGAGCTTTATGATGTTTACCTCCCGTGCAAATCCGCAAAAGAAATTTGGGATTCACTTCAAAAGAAATATGACACCGAAGAGGCTGGGTCTAAAAAATACGCTGTCAGTCGTTATCTGAAATATCAGATGACGGACGACAAGTCTATTGTTACACAGTCTCACGAACTTCAGAAAATTGCACATGAGATTATTTCTGAAGGGATGAAATTTGATGAGCAGTTTCAAGTGGCAGTTTTGATTGATAAATTACCCCCTGGATGGAAAGATTTCAAAAATAGTTTGCGTCACAAATCTAAAGAGTTTTCATTTGAAAGTTTGATTACTAAATTCAGGATTGAGGAGGAAAACCGTAAGCAAGATCGGAATGATGAGGTTCTGGTTGTTTTTAACAAAAATCAGAACCGTAACCAAAATCAGAATCGCTCGAACAACACCCCTCCTGCTCTAAGGCCGAACCGGAAAAATATGAAAAATCAGAACGGTGGAAATAATGCGAACCGGTACGGGAACCAGAATAGGAACAACCAAACTCAGAACCAAAACAGAAATGGCCAGGCTAATAATAATAATAATAATAATAATAATAACAGTGTGTTTTCTTGCTATCACTGTGGAAAGCCTGGTCATATGGCAAGAAATTGTCGAAACAAACGCCGAGTTCCTCAGGCGAATGTTACTGAAGAAGAGCCCTTAGTGGCTATGATAACAGAAATTAATCTGGTATCGGGTTCTGAAGGTTGGTGGGTAGATACTGGCGCCTCTCGTCATGTCTGCCATGATCGTACTCTATTTAAGACCTATTCTGATGCTGTTGATAAGAAAGTGTTGTTGGGTGATTCCCACACCACTAATGTTGCTGGGACGGGTGATGTCGAGTTGAAATTCACTTCTGGAAAGACTGTCATCCTTAAGGATGTTCTGCATACTCCAGAAATTCGGAAGAATCTTGTTTCGGGTTACATCCTTAATAAAGCTGGATTTGTTCAAACTATTGGGGCAGATTTGTTTACTCTTACTAAGAATGGTGTATTTGTGGGGAAGGGGTATGCTTGTGATGGGATGTTTAAATTGAATGTTGATGCTAATAAAGTTGTTTCTAGTTCTGCTTATATGATTTGTTCATTTAATGTGTGGCATGCTAGACTTTGTCATGTTAATAAGCGCCTTATTAAGAACATGAGTAAACTGGAAATTATTCCCCCCTTATCATTAAATGATTTCGAAAAATGTGAATTCTGTAGCCAAGCAAAGATTACTAAAACACCTCACAAATCTGTTTTAAGAGAAACTGAACCTTTTGAATTAATTCATTCGGATATTTGTGAATTTGATGGTGTTTTAACGAGAAATGGAAAAAGGTATTTTATTACTTTTATTGATGATAATTCGGATTTTTCCTATATTTACCTTATGAAAAATAAAAGTGAAGCAATTGATATGTTTAAAATATTTTCTACAGAAATTGAAAATCAGTTTAATAAGAAAATAAAAAGATTTCGGAGTGATAGAGGAACCGAATATGGTTCAACTGATTTTAAAAATCTCTATACTTCACTTGGTATTATTCATGAGACGACTGCTCCATATTCACCTGAAATGAATGGAAAAGCCGAAAGGAAAAATAGAACCTTTGCCGAATTAATTGTTGCTACGCTACTAAATTCGGGGGCTGCCTCACATTGGTGGGGAGAGATTTTATTAACCGTTTGTCACGTTCTTAACAGGGTGCCTAAGATTAAATCTAATTTATCCCCCTATGAGATTTTAAATAATAAAAGGCCTAATATTTCTTATTTACGCGTTTGGGGGTGCCTTTCTTACGTACGTATTCCTGATCCTAAAAGATCTAAGCTTGCTAGTAGAGCTTATGAATGTGTTTTTATCGGATATGCTATTAATAGTAAGGCCTATAGATTTTATGATTTGAAAAATCAGGTTATTATTGAATCTAATGATGTAGATTTTTATGAAAATAAATTTCCTTTTAAATTAAAGAATAGTGGGGGTAGCTCATTACCTTCTAGCTCTAATTTACCTACTAGTACCGTGCACCATGGTACATCAATTGAACCTAGGAAAAGTAAAAGAGTTAGAACCGCTAAAGACTTTGGACCTGATTTTTATGCATACACTTTAGAAGATGATCCATCCACTATTCAAGAAGCGTTATCTTCTTTAGATGCTGACCTTTGGCAAGAAGCCATTAACGATGAAATGGATTCCTTAGAATCAAATAGAACTTGGCATCTAGTAGACCTTCCTCCTGGTTGTAAAACCATAGGTTGTAAGTGGATACTTAAAAAGAAATTAAATCCTGATGGCACTGTTGATAAATACAAAGCACGTTTAGTTGTCAAGGGTTATAGACAACGTGAAAATGTAGATTTCTTTGATACTTATTCTCCCGTTACTAGAATAACATCTATACGTGTTTTGATTGCCCTAGCTTCCTTGCATGATCTTGTTGTGCATCAAATGGATGTTAAAACCGCTTTCCTTAATGGAGAATTAGAAGAAGAAATTTACATGGAACAACCTGAAGGATTCATTATTACAGGCCAAGAACAAAAAGTATGCAAATTAGATAAATCCCTTTATGGTTTGAAACAGGCTCCTAAGCAATGGCATGAGAAATTTGATGCATTGATTATTGCAAATGGATTTAGAATTAATGAAAGTGATAAATGCATTTATTATAAGACTGAGAATAATGCTTGCACTATTATATGTTTGTATGTTGATGACTTGCTTATTTTTGGTTCTAATATCCATGTAGTTAATAATGTGAAATCCATGCTATGTGAAAATTTTGATATGAAGGATTTGGGAGAAGCCAATGTAATTTTAGGGATTAAAATTACTAGGACGGAAAAGGGACTTTCTTTGGATCAATCTCATTACATTGAGAAGATTCTAAGGAAATATAATTACTCAGATTGTAAACCAGCATGTACTCCATATGATCCTAGTGTGAAGTTGTTCAAGAACACTGGAGACAGTGTTAGACAAACTGAGTATGCGAGCATCATTGGTAGCCTTCGATACGCTACTGATTGCACTAGGCCCGATATTGCTTATGCAGTGGGGGTACTATGCAGGTTTACTAGCAGTCCTAGTATGGAGCATTGGCATGCTATTGAGAGGGTCATGTGTTATTTAAAAAGAACCATGGACCTAAAGTTACACTATCAAAAGTTTCCCGCTGTCCTAGAAGGATATAGCGATGCTGACTGGAACACCCTGTCAGAAGATTCCAAGGCCACTAGTGGATATATCTTCAGTGTTGCTGGAGGTGCGGTTTCTTGGAAATCCAAGAAACAGACCATTTTGGCCCAGTCTACGATGGAGTCAGAGATGATAGCACTAGCTGCTGCTAGTGAAGAAGCAAGTTGGCTGAGAAGCTTTCTTGCAGATACCCCTCTATGGGAGAGACCGATCCCAGCTGTCCTTATCCACTGCGATAGTACCGCGGCTATTGCAAAAGTTCAGAACCGTTACTATAACGGTAAGAAACGACAAATTCGTCGTAAACACAGCACGGTTAGAGAGTTACTCTCCAAAGGTGCTGTAAGAGTGGATTATGTGCGGTCTGAGAAAAATTTGGCTGATCCTTTGACGAAAGGACTAACGAGAGAGAAGGTGCTTAACACCTCGAAAGGGATGGGGTTAACGCCCAACGAAATTTGAGTCACTGTAATAGTAACCCAACCTATGGACTGGAGATCCCAAGAAATAGGTTCAAAGGGTAAACAACAAGTTACAAGTGATACTTTAGAAATCATGTAGTATTATCTCATCCCTATGGAGCATGATATCTTGAAGCGGCGAAAAGGTTGAGCACATGCTCTTAATGAGTTCTATAGCTCTATGTGGAGTGGGGTACCGATGCTACAAGAGTACTCTTGATAGACTCACCTATGTGAATGTGGAAGAGAGGTCGCTTCCTATGGAATTTTGGGCAAATTCTCTAGAGCATTCACTAACCGGGATATAAGCACATGGCCATAACGTGCTGGCTTTTTGGACAACACTCTTGGGGCCGGTGTGTGTTGTGATTGTCAGAGATAGAGTTCAAAACTACGAGTTACTCTAGTATAGTCTGAAACACATACACTACGTAAAGGTTCAAGTTGAAAAATACCTTTACTTATGCACTGTCCTATGTATATATGCTCGATGAAAAAGTTTTTCCTAAAATACAAGTGGGGGATTGTTGGAGTTTTTGTGTATTTAAAGAAAAATAAAACCAAGACAAGGTGATTTAATGTGATGTGATGGTTGATGTGATGTTATCCCAAGTCCCACATAGGAGAGATATAAAACCTTTCATGGGTTTATATATGGAAGAATTTGCTTAAGGGCTTGAGCCCTTTGGGCATTAGACTTTTGTGCTATTGGGTGAGGACTTGGATGAATGTGGTTCACCACACGCGCGCCGACCGACCGACCCGGCCCGGCCCGGTCTCGGTCTCGGGCTCGGGCTTTGGGCTTGTCTTGCGTAGTGTATTATCTTTTTATACAAAATACATTTAAAGAATTTTATTTATTAAATAAAAATTAAAAAATGGGACAAGGCTCAATTATTTCCCTCCGTGTTTTCTTGCACGCTCCCATGATTTCCTCCAACACGCTCCTCTACTTTCCTCCATGTTTTCTTGCGGATTTTCCGGAAAGGTGTTTGTTTGTCTCAACGCTTTCCCCTTTAAACGGATCTAAAATAGCTTTCAAAAATATACACTCGCAGAGAACAAAACGAAGAGAGATCTATCTACAAAAATATTTTCCGGCAGAAAAATTTTTAGCCTCCGGCGGTAGAAAAAAAATTCGATCCCGAGCAATTAAAAGAGTGTTATTGTCGAGCGGTTGAATAAGTGCAAATCAATCGTACAGAGGGTATCTGGGCTGTTTCATCCTGGGGACGGCGTGGCATAATCTGAACTGCTAGCACAATTCCGGGCAGAGCCGCGAAACGTCTTAAAGAGAGCGACTTAGTCCGCGACTCAACCCGGTGTACTCTCTACCTTATTTATTTTAGATTCAGCAGTACATTATTTTCAACACAAAATGACAAAAGTTTGTTAACAATTTATTTCACTATTTTTTGGTAAAAGAATTTTGTATAGTGCTGATTATTCTTATCTATTTTATACCGCAAACTTAATACATATCTTATCATTACACAAGAAAATATTAATAGTGCTGATAAAAGCACTAAGCACATACATAAAATTACATTAAACACCTTGACAAAGAAATGTAAATCACAAATTAATCACGAAAGAGAAAATAGGGAAAAAAAAAAACTTTTCAATTTTCAGCATTTTTAGCTTGAAATGCCATGTTCTTGAACCCCACGAAAACGCCGCGTACAGCTTCAGGAAGAGGAAGATTTTCCTTGATGATAGAAACTTGAAGGAATTGTTTTGTCCAAGAATCGAACGAAGGGTATTTTGTTGAGTTCGTAACCTTAAAATCACCAACTTCTTCAACAAACTGGAACCAATACGCAATCCAACCAACTGCGATATCAAGAAACCCTATTGTTTCTCCTCCGAAGAATTTCTTTCCTTGTATCTCTCCTTCGAGAACTTGTAGTGCCTCGGCCACTGATTCGATTCCCTTTGCTCGATTCTCCCCGGTTGAAAAAAAGGCCGCAATCGCACCTTGATAAAACTGCACAAACATAAATATATTTCGTTTCAAATGAAATGATCGACTCTCAACAAGTAGTAAATTGTATATTATTTAATCGAGAAAGTTAACTCCATTCGTCCCAAATTGATAGTACCGCTTTGACTTTGAGAGACAATTTTGGTACTAGTACTACTACAACTCTTACATATGGAGATATTCAATTTTAGATGGATGGATCAATACGTATTAAATGTCAGTATAATTTTTTCTCGTGAATAATTGTAGAAAAAATACACTGTACGTGGTACCAAAATTGTCTCTTTAATTTAGAAGGAGAAAAATATCAGTATTAATAATTGTCCTATTTTGAAAAAAAATCACGAATTCGCTCTAGTTCGAACCTTGATAAAACTGCACAAACGAAAATATATTTCATTTCACATCAAACAATCAACTCTCAATACGTAATAAATTAAATATAATTAGATCAAGAAAGTTATACTCCATCTGTCCGAAATTGACAGTAGTGTTTTGGCTTTGAGGGACAATTTAGGTACTAGTACTACTAGTACATACGGAGATTTTCAATTTCAGATGGATGGATCAGTATAATTTTTCTGCGCATATAATTGTAGAAAAAATACGCTGCATGTAGTACAAAAAATTGTCCTAATTTAGAAGGAGAAAAAAATATCAGTAATAAAAATTGTCCTATTTTGAAAAAATTTCCTGAATCCACCCTTGAACCGATGAATATAATTAAAGAATGCTACCTTTTCATCTACAAATTTAGCCCAAAATCTGGCATAAGCTTTTGCAAGAGGATCTTGTGGCAAGAGAGGATAATAACCATCTTTCCAATTCTCATCAATGTATTCAAGAATCACGAGCGACTCGCAAATGGTTTTTCCGGCATGAACGAGGACCGGGACTTTTTTGTGAACCGGGTTGAGCTCAAGAAGGAGAGGGCTCTTGTTGAGCAGATCAACTTCTATGAATTCATATTCAATTCCCTTCAATTTAAGTGCCCACACAACTCTATGGGTGAAGAGGCTCTCTTTTGTGCCCAGTAGCTTCAAGTCTGTTGTTCCACTCATAGTAATATTCTTTCGGTTTTTATTTTGTGATGATAATGATTTTGAAAAAGCCAGATTAATAGGAGAAAAAGGAGGAGAGAGGGGGGGGGGGGGGTTGTCAAATGATATAGAAGGTTAAGGACAATTTTACCCTTCCAATTCATAAACAATAATCTCCCTTGCAAGTAAAAGCATTTGTAAGAGCATCCACACCGTGTATTATAAAATTTAGAGGCAAATTTACTAATTGGTTACTAAATTTTAAGGCTGCACACAGCGGAAATAGTATAAGAAATGGCTAATACGAGGCAAACTAACTCATATGTTTTTTTTTCTTTTTTAAAAAAGAAGCTATATGAGGTCACAAAACTCATATGAGTTTTTTTAAAAAAGGAAAAATAAATGGCTTTACAAGGCTCCCACCCTAGTATAGTGTTATTTTTTTTTTAATTTTAATACGAGTCTCTCACACCCGTATGGCTTATACGAGTGAAACAAAGCCGTATGACTAAAATTTAAGAAAATAGTAAGTTTACTCGTTCTATAGCCTACAAGCCTACAATTTACCCTAGAAGTTTTTCCACTGTAGGACCAAGTGTGCTAAATTTGGCCATTTAGTATACCTGGTGAGGATGGTCTCACCTTCTTTATCCAATTCTAGAATGGTAAAATAAATCAACACTTTTAGGGATGGCAATAAAATTCAACCCAATAGATTTTTGATCCGACCTAACCAAATGGAGCGAATTCGGGATGGGTTGTTTTAACATCGGATCAAATTCAGGTTTTAAAATAAATACCTAGTACAAGTTCGGATTTAAAAAAATAAAATTTGCACCGGATTTACAAACGGGTCGGATTCGAATTTGGCCAACCTCACTCTGAACCCGACCGTTGTAATCCCTGAATGATTTGAAGAGAGCTTCAATATATTGACATTGAAATTCAGTTTATTTTTCTTCAAAATTCAAATGAGTGTTTTCAATTTTAATTAGCTGCTAATTTATTTGTTCCGAAAATTGTGCTCAAAATAAAAGGACCCGCTTTACTTTTTTTAATTTCTCTCTCCTTATTTTAATTTTAAAAAGTTGCTTTTTCAAAAGGCCTTGGGAGACGATTGATTGTACATTGAGAATCAATTATCATCTTTGCTTCTGCAACTTTTTACATAGATGCTCATGTTAACAATGTATATGCTTAGCTCAATAATCAATGTATTTCAATTATTTTAAATATAATTTCTTCAAATCAACTAATATGTTTGCCTATTTTTCATACTTCTAAAAAGTTTATTTAAGATTTTTTCTATAATTTTGGTACATATTACTAAAAGGTTGAATATTAATTTATTTGTTATGTGAAGGAGATATATGAGTATGTGTTTATTCCAGAATTCAAATTATTAAAATATATTTTAGTCTGCCACACATATTTGAAAATTTTAATTTTAAGAGCTTAAATGATTTAAAATATTTTAGATAGTGGTTAACCACCTGTGCATTGCACGAATTACATGCTAGTAAGCTAGTTAGATAATAAAAATGATATATATACATCCAGAATTAGTTTTCAGATATGTACTTTATCTCAATTTAGGTCATTGATGTATTTAATCAATTAGTCCTTGTATGCAACGAATTCGAACAATATAAAACAACAAACGCAATGAACCCTAAAATAATTGATTGTTTCAGTTTGCCCCTTAAACATTTTTTTTGAGACAATTTGCACCCTGTACGTTCAATTTGTTGTAATCAACTCCACCATATAATTTCCAGCCAGTTTCTAACTGATGCTATATGAGTATCTGAAGTGTGTGTCTTTCAAGAGTAATTTTGACAAAACATAAATCGAAATGAATGAAAAACAATTAATAAAGCCATCGTTGATACTAACAAATCCCCATTTACACTTAACTCACAACAAAAAAATTAAATCCTTAAGTTAGCTTCCTTCAAATAATTATAATGGTAGGGGAAGTGATGTGTTTCACACGTGAAATACGTAAACAATTTTGCAGCCAATATGAAAAGCAAAAAATGAAAGAAAAAAAATACCCTGTTGTCTATTAAAACAATTCTTGAAAAGGGTGTTTTTAAATGCACCCACAAAATCTGCATTCTCACTCTGGTGTGAGAATACTTTCTTCTAATCCTACCATTTTTCTCAAAAAACTTGCAATTCCCCCAATTGGTGGGGTGAGTTTATTGAAATAATACAGGGAAGATAAAGTTTCATCGTTAAAAGTAAAAATATTAAATAATATTAACTTTAGTATTAAAATAAGACATTATAAAGAAAATTTATATCATCCTTAATAAATTTCATTAAAATTACGTATAAGTCATACACCTATGAAAAATATAAATATTTATTGTGATAAATACATTTTTTGTGATTATATGATACTTCATATAATCTATTATTATTCATTGAGATTATATTTTGCGATTATATGGCTTTGTGATCATTTAAATCTAGCTGTGGAGGTATTTTTGGTATTGAAAAATGCACTTAACGGTTTGACTTTTTGACAAGACGGAATCAATTCAAATGGGTGTCAAAGGGGAATTAATGTAAACTTTGGGTGCTAAAGTGAAATATGAGTAAATAAATGGGGTCAAAAGGTAAATTACCCCCAAAAAATATTGAAACAATAAAAGCACAACATACAATAATGGAGTAATTTTGGGTTTCGTCAGTATTAATCACAGTATGTGATTTGGTCGGTCAATATTACTGTGCCACTTTCGACTAAGAAGAAGAGGAACTAGAGTTGTAGACTTATTTGTTGGAAAGAATGGAGTATTTTAATTTTAAAAAATTTAAATGGGTAAGAAGATAAATTAGCGACGATTTTTTCAAAATACAAAAACTAGGGTAAGAAGAAAGGATCTTAGCCTATTTTTTAAGTTAAGATTAACGTAATATTGACTTTTGGTGGGGTGAGAAGATGGATTATGTGGGTGTATTTAAAAACACCCCTTGGAAAACACACATATGAAATGCTTATGATGGACACCAGCTAAAATTTTGGTCGAAAATGACCTATTGAGTTGATTGCAACAAATTAAATGTATAGGTTACAAACTGAAATCTCCAATTATGTTAGGATGCACTGTTGTAATTAGTCAAAGACTAATTCATATCATATACAAGTTGTGTCCACTTCTTAGCAAAATCAATGGATCAAATTAGAAGTTCACTGAAGGTATAGTTTATTTTTCAATTTCTATACGTTTTTATGTTAGAATTTTTCCGTCTCTTACAAAGCCATAAATTTTAGTAAAATCTAGGGATTTTTTCACAACATGTGCAAAGTTGAAGGGAATTCAAAGCGAAATCTTGAAAAATGTAAAATTCAAGGGGATTTTGGCACTATACCTTATTTTTTTTGGTAACAAAAAGTTTAGGTGAGGGGAGGCTACCTCAGTTCAGTGTATGCCACCAGGCTTAATGAGTACTTATAGATCACCCACCAAGACGAATTGTTGATAGCAGGATTCGAATCTAAGCCTTACAAGCAAATTATTCGAATCCTTACCAACTCAACCAACTTTCGTTGGTGGCACTCTACATTAAAATAAAGAAAAACAACATAATAAATAAATTAAAATATGTTTAAGAGAAATATAAAATCACATTGATATGCGATATTCTCAATATATTGCATCAAGAAATTGGAAAGGGGGTACGATTTGTACCATTCTAGTCATCGTCCTCTTTTTTTTTTGGTGAACAACAGGAAAGGAAAGAAAGACACAAGAAAAGAGACCAGAAGCAAACAACAAGCTACAGACGAAAACACATAAGAAAAAACTGAACAAAGATAAAAAACAGTTGCTAAAACACAGCAGCACTACGCAGACCAGAGGTGTTACATTCCCCTTTCAAACATTGTTCCCATTTGATCAGCTCTCAGGCCTTCAATTAGATCCTCTGGAGGCACCAACATTCGGACTAGTCTTTCTCCTTGCTCTCCTCCAATTTTTGCAAGTTTGTCCGCGCATTTGTTTGCCTCTCTTAGCACATGAATCACCACCGTATTCAGATTTTTAATAAGTTTTCTGCAGTCCTCAATGAGGACTTTATCCGGATGGTGATCATCACTTGGGTACAACCTCAAAATAATGTATAGGGTACAACCTCAAAATAATGTTTAGGGTGCAAATTAAAATCTCATATTACTTTAGGGTGCATTGGTGTAATTAGTCAAAGACTAATTCGACTTCTGTAGCAAAATGAATGGATCAAATTAGAAGCTCACTGAAGGTAGAGTTTATTTTTTATTTTCTATATATTTTTATGTTAGCAAAATCAATGGATCAAATTATGCTCTAAAAATCCTCAAGTTTTAGCAAAATCTAGGGATTCCTCGGAACATGTGCAAAGTTGAGGGTGGTTCAAAGGGAATTCTTGAAAATATGTAAAATTCATGGAGATTTTGGTACTTTACATTTTTTTCTTTTTTATGGTAACAAAACGTTCAGTCAGATGAATGTTTAGAGCGATTCTTACAGATCACTCACCAAGAGAAATTATTGGTAGCGGAATTCAAACTTAAGCCTTACAAGCAACTTATTCAAATCTTTACCAACTCAACCAATTCTCATTAGCGTCACTTTAGATTAAAATAAAGGAAAGAACATAATAAATAAAAATATATTTAAGAGAAATATAAAATCACATTGATCTGTGATAGTCTCAATAACTTGCATCAAGAAATTGGAAAGGGGTGCGACTTGTACCATTCTAGTCATCTTCCTCTTCATACAACGCACTTGGATCCATATCTAAAGCATACGTCCTACTCGTAAAGAGCCCGAATTATGCTGATCCTACTACGTAGGTTATATGGTTTCACAGAGGTCTTCGATTATAAAATAGCACTGGGGGTGTAATAGTCTTACTGTAAGGAAAATGACTTCTTTAGGTATATTTGATAACAAGATGGAAAATGATAAGAAAAATAATTGATTCGTGTGAGAAGGTGAAAAATAAGTTGAATGATATACTGAGATGATTTGCACTTTTGATCAGTACATTTCCCTTTCCTTCTTTATTTTCTTGTGAATCTTTTTTTCTTTCTACTAGTCACCACCCAAAAAAAATTTCCATAGAAAAAGGCAAAATGTAAAAGAATATCTTAGCACATCTCTCAACTTATTTTCCATCTTGAAAAGTAAAATAAAAACACTTGATTTAGTAAAAAAGTTAGAAAACTAAGTAAAAGTATGTGACAAAATACTCTCAATTTTATGCTTATTTTATGAGTAGATGTTTTACATCTTTCATAATTTTTTGTGAAAATTTTTCTTCCTCAACAAGTAAAGAAAATTTTTGCATAAAAAGAAAAAACCACAAAGTAAAAAGATATTTCATCACATGTCTCAACTTATTTTTCAACTTCTTACAAAAATCAACTGTTTTTATTTTCTTTTCCCTGTTGTTATTAAACAAACGCTTAGGCTCCGTTTGATTGCAAAGATGGAAAAGGAAAATAAATTTAACTAGTTTGTGTGAAAAGATAGAAAATAAGGTAAGAGGTGTTACGCTTATTTTATGAGTATATGTCCTCCATCCTTCATAATGTTTTTGGTGGAAAATTTTTCTTCCTCACCATCAAGTAAAGAAAATTTCTTCATGGAAAAACTTAAAAATGACAAAGTAAGAAGGATATCACCTCTATCACTCAACTTATTTTCCATCTTTTCATCAAAACTAACTCAATTTATTTTCCTTTTCCACCTTGCAATCAAACGGAGTCTTAAAGTTTGAAATTAATAAGCTTAGACCCTTAAAGTTTGAAATTAATAAGCTTAGAGACCGTATTAGAAACTCAGGTAATGAAAGGAAAATTTTGCCCTTTAGATAGTAAAATTAAGTAATTCACCACATGGTTATTATATGCACTCTCCTTCGATATTATAGCATTTTTTTTAATCATAAACCAAACACTTTTATTATAATTAAGTAATCAAAGTGTTACAAGATGAGTTACATCATTAGTGAACCATCAATCCATCAAACCCCTTAAAATACCAAACATACTTAATGAAAACTAACAAACATCAACAAAAAAACAAACCCAAAATACATCTCCATCACTAGATAGCTGCACCCCAATTCGAACAAAATCAGAGACGGCAATATTGACAAATAGATTAGAAGAGCTAGCCCATATAGATGATAACAACTTGATTTTGAACCAAACTTCTTGTCTTCGAATACCCTAGTATTTCTCTCTTGTCAAATGCACCATGATAATGCCAAATAACATCTCCAGAGCAGTTTGGTCTTCTTTTATTCCTTACAAACTGCCATTCCATACCCAACAAATCGTGCCATGAGCTAGGCTCGGCACCAATAGTACCAAATTCCTCCCCCACCTTGTTCCACATATAGCAAGTGAAATTGCAATGTAAGAGAATGCGATCAATGTTCTCTCCTTTCTGTTTACACAAAATACAAAAGAAGGGAAATCGCTAAATTTGAGCCTTATTTTTTTGGAGAATGTCACGTGTTGAAAACAAGGTAAAAAAACAAACAAACAAACAAAAAAACCTAATTTAAGTATTTATGATACACCAATTTGAAGTGGTAAAGTACACCCTTCACTATATAAATCTATACTATATATTAAACACATCCTCGGGATTTTGATATATACACACAATTACCAAGTTACCCCTCTTACGCTAAAAGTTTTTTTTGATCTGAAACCAAATGCTTTTATTAAAATTAAATAATCAAAGCGATACAAAGATGAGTACATTATTGGTGAACTAGCAATCCATCAAGCCCCTAATAATATCAAGCTAACTGAGGGAAAACTTGAAAATATCAACAAAACAATTCCAAGTACATCTCCATCACTAGATAGCTGCACACCCCAATTCGAATAACAATCAGAGATGGAAATGTTGACAAATAGATTAGAAGAGCTAGCCCAAATAGATGATAACAACTTGATTTACGCTAAAAGTTACTATAAAATAAGGTTGGTGTTATTTACACCCCACAAATCTATCACAAACACCCCTTTTCAAAATTTAACTAAAAACACATAAAACACCACTTTATTTGTCACAAACACCTCCATTCATTGCCTAATATTAGGTGAGTGCTTAGCTACACATTTTCCTCATGTAAGTCGAGTTTATGTAAGATCACTCACCTCTCATTAGGTGAGTCTTATTTGAAAAACGCTCCAGTAATCTATTGCCTAATGTTATGTGAGTTATTATAAACAAACTCTCCCCAAGTGGGGTGAGTATGTATATCTGCACTCACCTCTCATTAGGCCAGTCTTAGAGAGCGTTCGTGATTAGAAATTTACCTTTGGAGGGTGTTTGTGACAAAGGTGGTGTTTGAGACAGAAATGGGGAGTGTAAATAACACCGCCCTAAAATAATGCTAAAAATTGGGTTTTGAACTCATAATCCTCAACATAAAGCTCATTTACTTGCTACTAGACCAAATATCATTATATTTTTTTTACTTAAAGGCTTAAATAGTATCCTATTGCACAAACGTAGAGTGCGCCTATAGGCTAGTTTATTATAATATAACTTGAGGTGAATTTTTTTCCAAAAACTAAGGTGGGCAAAATCCACCATCCCTCTACGTGGCCCCACCCGTGTTTGCACACATTTAGGGTTTTCTTTTGAAACAAAAGTTTAGGAATTCTACATACTGCTTGCACCCTGCCAGTCCACATCAGTCATTTGCCAATAGAACAAACTTGTAAAACTAAGGAAATCTCGACGCAGTATAAAAAATACATTAGCATTACAAATGGCCTGCTAGGCCAAATGTATTCAGTAAACCAGGGAGTATTTAGTAAAATTGAGGTGGTCGCTAAATACACTTTTATACACCCCAATTTTCACGAAATATGCTGGTAATATTCTTGGTTTGTAACAGGCTGATTGACATATTTTGTTGTATTTTGCAAGAAAACATGCAAATCCATATGTGACTATCATTTCTATTAAAAATAGTACAAAATGTTTATATGAAGAATATGATCTATTTAGTAAAACAATTTCTTTGAGAACTTACTGTTTTCTTGCATCATTTCCTTGGAGAGATCAAGAAAGTATCCATGGATGATGAATGCAATGTAGACATAGATGATAATAAAGAGGCTGTGAGGGCCAGGCTTCTCAACATGTTTTGGAGGTGAAACGTTTTCAGGCTATGGCCACAAGCACCTCCATTGTTGTACCTCAGTGCCTTTCACCAACCACCAATAGAAATATGTTCGCTTTCACCAACAAATGATACCATTGGCTCGAATTCCTCATAGGAAGCAGTAGAGGGAAGTCGTATGTTATACGGCAACACCAATGTGATTCCCAAAGCACTTACCTGAAAGTTTGTTCAAGCCAAAAGTTCTTGGGTGTGTTAGTGAGGTTCTATTGCCAAGTCAACATAACTAAGTTTTGTTTTTGATATATTCAGAAATGCTGGAAATGCTTATGAGGCATACCTATAACGGCACGTACAACTTAACGACAGTCAACCTCTTTAGAAGTCATAATCCAGAAATGTATAAATACAAACACCGTTGAGAAGAAATAGGACACTTGTATAGCTAAAATAATTCGCAAAACTGCAGAATGCACAACCAGAACATTCAACTTACTGCATTAGGAGCCGAGTAACAGCCTTAAATGTGTTGCAAAGAGTCCTTGAACCAATCACCTGAGACAGTTTCTAGGTTAGAACAAGACCTAGAATCTACCTCAGATTTTACAAAATATTGAAGCTATCTAAATTAGATATCGTTTTTCCTTTTTCTACCTGCTTCCATATCCCTTTTAAAAGTGCGAGCCTGAGATACAGCTAAGAAGCAGTTCGCAGTTGAGCCATCATATCTCTGGAAGAAAATAGAACAGAAAAAAGTGTTATGATTCTTCCTCATAACCAAAAGGATTTATAACAAAATAAAAATATAAACCATGTTGGAAACCTCGAATTTCTTGTTTGTTGTGCTTGTAATGTGTGTGCAATTGTAGACTCCTCCTGTTGTTCTACATAGTGAAGGTTCTGAAAATATTTGTCCCCTGCCAGTTTGGTGAATAGTCAAGTTAGTAAAGCACATTCGTATACATATACAGTAAAGCACAACTTAAGTTAATGGGAGCATAAATTGCATGCCCCCTATCAAATTAAGAGCCCCGCTTTGACATTCCAGCTTTTGAAGAAAACGCTAATTTCAACCTAATCAATGCTCAAGCATATAGTTAATTACTCTCTTGTGTTTTGGTACATTTACATGCAAAAAAAAAAAAAAAAAAATGTGGGACTCTTAATTTAAGATATCCTAGAAGGGAAGTGGGACACTTAATTTTAGACAGAGGGAGTATTTCAGTCACAGAAAAACTTACAATATTACCAAGATAGGCATTAACCTTAATAATGCGTAGTTATCTGATACTTCACTCTAGAACTTTCCATTTGGT